>OY755238.1:83142513-83203708 GCA_963576725.1 Azorinus chamasolen
GGGCGATTTAGAGAGACCGTTCCACGTCGTAAAACAGAAGACTGTTAGTAAATAGTTTAGTCTTTACCATGTCAAGCATGATCTGTATCCATGCTTATAAAACTTTTAGTTGAGTCTGAGTTCGTTCTCAAATCTTACCAATCAAAAGCTTGAGAACTCAAATCTGACCAATCAAAAGCTTGAGAACAAACTCAGACTCAACTAAAAAGCTTTATAAGCATGGACCCAGACTTGACTTGTATTGATAAACAGGTCGGAGGTGCCGAGTTACTCGGCGTCTCATTAGGATCCAAGCTATTTGACAATCGGTTAACAGTTTCTCAAAAACCTTAACAAACCGGAAGTAAGTAAAACAGCAATTTATCGGAATTTAAGCAGATTTGTCGGATTATATAGTTTTTGTCAAAGACAAAACATCCCTTACATTATAAAAAATCAGATAATGAATATTCATTATGTCATTATTTCTTATATGAATATTGAACAGCTATAGGGTTAATAAATTGACACATATTTTTCGGACTGTCTGGGCTGAAAATATTATCGATGTATATTTTGACTGTAACAGGATTAGATCGACAGATTTATATAGCAATTGTAAAAATATTGTCGGAGAAAAATAAGTCTTTAATCAAACATTATTGAAACGAACACTTATAATATCCCGGTACTAATCCCCTATGCTTTTGTTACGTGGGTATTCGCTGATATTACAACGCCATACCCATGACATTAAAACCAGGAAAGACATGTGATTTTTAAAGCATTCATGTTAATAATTCACGCCAGAGACAAGTGAACGATTTTCGCTTTTTATCAAAAACTTAGCGGATATTGTTATCACCGTATTCACATTATAATCAGCGCTTTTCGAGGGTCACTTGTAATCCATACACTTTATTTCAAACGTTACCCCCGGCATTGCGGTCTATTTTTCCGACTGTTTAATTTATTCTATTGACACCTTTCGTCAGATTTGACAATTAATTTGTACGCTCTTCATCGCTTTATTCTCAATTATTTCCAGCCAGCGTGCACTGTCGGTCGTTCAGTTTGTGTGGCAAGCTCTTGATGTGAAAATTTCTATACCGCCTATTGGTCGGTTGAATCGATGGGCGGAGTCGGTACTTGAAAAGAGGCTTGTCTCTTACGGTTATCAGATTGTATGAGTAGGTTTTTCTCATGTCTGCATCTTCAGCGTGTAAATTTGACTTATACATATCTTAAATGCTATTTCTCTTCACGAATTGGAGATTGGTGAAATTATTTAAAGTCTCTAACTGCAAAGCGTGAATAAATTCCATCTCCTGTTCCGAATGCGAATATCTAAAAACAGTGATGATAGGGAAAAGTGAAAAAGACAGTTTTGTGGGAAATTTCTTGGATATGCAGCACGGTGGACTTTCGCACCGGTACCCAGGGGTTTCCCCGGGGGTGTCAGGAATTACGAACACATCTACCCTCGGAATGATGCCATCGTTATTCGGTGACAATAACTATTACAGACACACTGGATACACCGGGATGGCCGTCGGTGGCATGGGTATGTACACCCCGACAGCGGACCAGTATTCTGTGGCACGACATTCGCCCTATTCGCCGTACGGACCCCCGCATCATACATCTAAAGACATGGTTAAACCTCCGTATAGTTATATAGCACTGATTGCTATGGCTGTGCAAAGTCAACCGGACAAGAAAGTTACGTTGAATGGAATTTACCAATTTATCATGGACAGGTTTCCTTTCTACCGCGAAAACAAACAAGGATGGCAAAACAGTATTCGTCATAACTTGTCTCTGAATGAATGTTTCGTAAAGGTACCAAGAGATGACAAAAAGCCAGGAAAAGGTTCTTACTGGACGCTCCATCCAGACAGTTACAATATGTTTGACAACGGAAGTTACCTGCGTCGACGAAGACGGTTTAAACGGCCTGAAAAAGACAGAGATCTGGCTGAAGACGGTGGTGAGAAGTCACATGTGAACGACGATGACGATGAGGCGGAAGACGGAAATGCAACAAAAGGTGAATTATTAAAACTTAATCACGAAAACATTTGCAATAAATCTCATGACGTGAAAAAAGACCATGTACGAAAGCCAGATATGAGTTCGAAACTTAATTATGACCCATCGAAATCTTCGACTCTGGAGATATTGAATCCCGCTAAGGTAGAAAGAGATATTTCGCCAAAATCGGAATGCACATCACGACTTCAGCCACCGAGTCCAAACTCGAACTCGCTACCTATTCCGTTGGACCCACTAAATACTGAGCCGCCAGTGACATCGTTTTCTGTTGAGAATATCATGACCAATTCTGTCGCTGGATGCGACGTATCGCCAACTAATTCATTTCTCGGGGGTCGGAACCCATCTCACATACTGACACCCCCGGTATTACAGTGTTATTCGCGGCAAACGGACATGTACCGAAACCCAGGTATATACTCTACGGGTGGAAATTACAGTTACACAGGAAATCTTAGCGCCCAGTCGTTTTTCCCTTCGACCTCTGGTCCTCAACCTCTTCGCTCATCCATGGATGTTGCACAAAATCCTGGAGAGGACCGACAAAACGGAAGTCCAGGCACATCACCCCATCCTACTCCGGCTCCCGCGCATGTTAACAATCACGCATCCCTACCACAGACAAATGGACTTATCCAGAGCATGTTCTCTACATCTCAAAACGGATCAAACTATTCGCGACCTAATCCATGGTATATGGCCCCATCATCGGATTTTAACCACCACACTCCCGAGTTCCCTTCTAGTTCGCCTTTCACCAACATGAGGGAAATGTTCGACTCCCAGCGAATTCTTGGCGGACAGACACAGGGTGCGTCAGCTAGTTGTCAGCTGGCCGCATTCAGACCATCTTTTAAAAACCCTTCTCAGTATTGTGACTATGGGAAATTTTAAAGCTGTCTTTATAGGTAGGAAACAAGTATGTGTCCTGAAAAGTGTATTTATTACAGCAACTGAACATGTGACTGAGTGAAAGCGATTACCTATTTCACGTATGTAAGATAAAATGCAAACATGAGGCAATCTGAACCTTTTTTGAAAAGTTTAAAGTAAAAGGAACTGTTCTACGCATGCAATATAATTATGTATTGTTTATATAAAAGGAAATGCATCATGCAGCGAAACGATAACTTAACCTGTTCTCTAATGAATATTTATGTAAGCAATACTGACATCATGAATATTTATTGGCTAAATTTATATACTTTGAATACTGGAGTTTTGGTCCATGACAAAAAGTGTAGAATCAGTTATATGATTCCATACGCAAACAGACTGGACCCTGATCAGACAGTCCCTACAAGAGTCGTCTGATCTGGGTCTACTCTGTATTCTATTTTAAGACAGGCGATAGCTTAACCTGATACTTCATCAATATTCATGAAAGAAATAATAATATAAATATTAGTGAAATGAAGTTTTGTAATGGCATATGAATTTTTGGCCATGACAGAAACTGCAGAATAAAATCTGCATGTATAGTATTACAAAACCAATTCCCTCATATTGACGCCTTTTGACGCCTCTACAAAAGTCACCTGTTGAAACCTTTGTGATAAATAGAGCATTTGCTCATATAGGAGCAAATGCTCTATTTATCACAATGGGTTAAAACTACAAAAATCTAAAAATTTCCTTTTCTCTAGTTAATGCTCCTTTTCGGTAGATTCATTCAAAGTGGTTGGATCTAAAAATAACCTATGGGGTAAACAAACAGAGCAGACAGAGACCAGACAGCTCCAATACGAACGGTCTAATCTGAGTCTACTCTGTTTGCAAATGAGGTGAAAAAGCGTTTCTATGAGTAAAATATTAATAGACACAGGACGAAAGTAGTTAAGAAAGTTCGTTTGTTGCTTACTTTGGTTCTGCATCACGCAATCCTTTGTTTATTCACTAAAAGACGCCGTGCTGTACATTATAATTAAACTGGTTTTAGCTTGCATTAAATGTTAACCGTTTCAACGCTGAATTTTCAAATGGACTATTCCAAAATTCAAACAGGTCCATCTTATGGTAAATACTAAGGAGTTTTTAAAAGAAATGTGTAACATGACAAACAGTGCAGACCCTGATGAGATGGCTCTTCTGGGAGCCCTCTCATCTGGGTATATACTGTTTGCAAAGGACATTAGTGACATGTGTCCCGCACTGTAAGGGTTAATGACGAGAGATAAACATATTGATCTAGAATGCAAAATGATATTTTATTTATGGAACCTTGAATTTCCAGCAAAATAATAACATAAATAAAAATCATTTCAAAACTATTCTGATTGACCTCCTTACGGTTTCTGCCATTTAGCCTATTCTCTCATAGGCTATTTTTTTTTTTTTAGATCCAACCTCTTTGAATAAATCTACAAAAAGGAGTATTAACTAGAGAAAAGGAAAATGTTAGAATTTTGTAGTTTGAAACAATTGTGATAAATAGAGCATTTGCTCCTATAGGAGCAAATACTCTATTTATCACAATGGTTTCAACAGGTGAATTTTGCAGAGGCGTCAAAAGGCGTCAATATGAGAGAATACAAAATGGCGGTATCAACTATTTCAAATCATTAATATCGGATATTATTTCGGACAGTATGAATTAAGATATTCATAGTAATTTACATATACTTGAACAAGGTGCTCTTTTTGCCCTTTGCTTCACGAATATTAATACTGACATCACGAATGTTACTTAGATTCATTTTATATTGGAATTTGAACACAGGAAATTTGGCCGTTTCAGAAACTGTTGAAATAGATTTATATGGTTCTGTAAACAAACAGCAGACCCTGATCATACGGCTACTACAGGAGCTCTCTGATCTGAATTAATTTGTCTGCAAATGCATTAAAATGCGTATATACGAAGTAAATGGTTACTACAAATAAGACAGGTGTGTGTCTATATATATATTTTTTCTTGCCAGTGAGTTAATATCACTTTCAAAGTGCTAGTTTGAACGATTGTAAATCCTTGTACTGACGGTATGTGCTATTGTGCTATAGGTGGAAATATTTCTATGTATACCTTTGTTTTCAATCTGTACGTACGGAGGAAATAATTCGAACAGACGCACAGACGAATGGTGGATCATGTTGGGCTTTCCTTATCTGTGAGTGGTTATTACCTTATTGAGCAGTTCATGTTTTTCAACAATTTATTTAAATGTGCATGTATATCCAAAAATAATATTTGTGTATATGTGTCTATTTCATAGTAAAATATGGGGAAATTCAGTTTGGTTGTAATTCTTTGTCAAATATTTGTTTATAGAACTACGTGTAGTTGTTAAACCCTATCCCTGTTCTACGTTTATTCCAAAATTCAATACCTACTGAATATTCATGAAAACAAATAGTTACAACAAAATATGGAAAAATGAACATTGTAGCCATTTTAGAAAGAATAGAAACAGATCTTTCAAATTCCATTAGCAAACAGAACAAATCCTGATCAGACGGTTCCTATAGGAGCCGTCTGATCTGGGACTAATTTGTTTGCAAATGCGTGATAACACATTTATATTTAGGAAAGGGTTAAACAATTCAATGTAGTAAAACTGACCGTCCAGGGCCATTGATAAGAATTTTTTTAAGAAATCTAAATTAAATATTTTTAATATTTTCCCGCCATACGCGATCTTGTTGTTACTCATTAGAATCGTCTCTGAGAGGGAATTCTAATGAGTACAAACAAGACAGGGTTTGACAGAGAAACAAGATAATTTGATAGATCAGTATCTACAGACTTGCTGTCCTCATCGAAATTCATTACAAAACAGTTTCGAATTATGTGATCTTTAATAAGTTGTCATTATTTGCAATATTAATAATAACAAAAATATAATGATTTGTCGCTGAAACAGCTGGTTTTCTTTTAAAGTGTAATCCTAATTAACAAGAACTATATCTTATACTTAAGCCTTAATTAAGACTTAATGACTAACGACAAAAAAAGCATAAACACGTGCAAAAAGTAGAAATATATAGTGAAGAACACGGAAATGTCGTTGGACAAAGCTTACGTAGCAATCACTCTGCTCATGTTGTAGCTGTTTTGGGGTTTTTGTATGTTTCTGCAATGCGTTTT
Source organism: Azorinus chamasolen (assembly GCA_963576725.1). Classification (NCBI taxonomy): domain Eukaryota; kingdom Metazoa; phylum Mollusca; class Bivalvia; order Cardiida; family Solecurtidae; genus Azorinus; species Azorinus chamasolen. The sequence goes on from OY755238.1 coordinate 83,148,632, forward strand.
TCACATTGATACCATTTATCATTGTACCATAGTCTTTGAAGGATAATACTTTTAAGCTAGTGTTGAATTTGGCTGGAGTTTTAAGGTTGTAATTATAATGAATTTAGGTATGCGCTCTGCTCCTCTGTGATTTTTTATGTTTTCCTTACAGCTGAAAAATGCATTATATGATCTAAAATATAAACGGTCGATTAAGAACTGTACGTTTACGAAATAAGAACATATTTATAGTTTTCCATAATCTGTAAGAGCAATATTTATGATCATTGCCTTTACTCTTAAAATGCTACGGATGATTCACGACAAACTTACAAACTGGTTTGATACAGATGGAACACTGAGTGAAATGTCGCCGGCTTAATATTCAAACTTTTTGTGGAGCACCTCATGAATATTCACGAGAGAAATACTGAGTATATAAGTATTAATTGACTGACTCTTCATAATCGCAAAACGAGCAAGGTGAAATTTTACCATTACATAAAAGTGTCGAATCGGATAATTATTTCATAAACGAAAAGAGAAGACCCTGATCTGACGGCTCCTATCTGGGTCTGCTCTGTTTACTAATACACAAAAAGGCGTCTCTTCGGGGTAAAGGTTTCAGAATACATGTAAATATGTTATAATCATATTCTTTACCGTTATACTGCTGTAAAAATGATATTTGTTTATATTCTTATCTGTTGCAAATTTACTTTATTCAGATTCATTTCAAACAATTGTCCGAACGTGACATCGAGTCAGTCATCAACTCATCTGGATCAAAACTGTTAACCAATTCAAGTCAGATTTGTTAGGAAGAATGTTAATCTTGTTAACCTTTTCCCTGTTCTATGTTTATTTCAAATTTCAGTACCTACTGAATATTCATGGACAAAAGGGTTATTATGAAAATTTAATGTGGAAGGTGGAACATCATAGTCATTTTAGAAACTAAAGAAACAGATCTACCAAATTCCAATAGCAAACAGAGTATACCCTGATCAGACGGTTCCTCTAGGAGCCTTCTGATCTGGGTCTACTCTGTTTACAAATGCGCGAAAACAAGTTTATATGAGGGAAAGGGTTATATTTACCAAAAGACAATGATGTCATCGTCTAACATATGTATCGCCAGTCTATTTTGAAACATTAATTTCATGCTATGCCTTTTAAATTAATAGAAATACGTTCTTCCTATCTGACGTCGGGATTTACTTAGAGACATTGTAATGAAATGTTACCGATGTTGTTTTGATACAGACCAGGTGTCGGTAAAACAGAGCGTCTGATCAGTGTCAAAATTGGCTATTTCTCTTGTATTTCTTTATTTCAAACTTTACAATACGAAACAGCTATCTAATTAAAATTCTGCAGTCATTTTTAACCAGACCATCTTAAACTTTCACTATGAATGATAATTTAAGCATTTATTGCTGCGCATTTATTACTGCATGCATATTCATGAGCTGTAGTTTTAAAATTACATATTAACCCATTCCCTCATATTGACGACTTTTGATGACTCTGTAAAAGTCACTTTGTGAAGCAATTGTGATAAACAGAGCATTTGCTCATATAGGAGCAAATGCTCTATTTATCACAATGGTTTCAAACTACAAAATTCTAAAAGTTTCATTTTCTCTAGTTAATGCTCCTTTTCGGTAGATTTATTCAAAGAGGTTGTATCTAAAAAAAAAAGCCTATGAGGTAATGGGTTTTAACAAAGAAATCGTTGACTGTGACAGAAACATCCGTTTATATTCGTATTATTACATAATCAAATAGAACAGACACTGATCAGACAGCTTCTACAATAAGTTGTCTGATCTGGGTTTACTATGTTTGCAAAAGTGCCAGCCGTCGTCTTTATGAGGGAGAGGGTTACATCATTCTGGCAGCTAATCTGATCTGAATACATCTGTTGAAAATACTGTTCAAAGTACAGTATATATCTCAAATATAACCCGGCTGACTGCCCCAGGATGGCCCTATTTTGACGAGATGAAATACTGTTTACATTTTCTATTATCGAAAAGAATAACACGCACAGAGCGTTTTGTATAGGTTTATGATAAAATATACTTACCGCATTGTTCGGCTTTTGACCATTGCTGATAGCGTAGCTTCAGTTGAAATGAAAATGTTTTCGCATTTGGACAAAGAATTTAACAAACTGATAACGCGCACTGCTATTTTGCAAAAGAAGAAAATTGATAAGGTTAGAGAATGGAATTGGCGAACAGGTTATTGAAAAAGTAAACTCAACGTGTTAGGTTGGGACAAGGGTAAATATATGGCGGTTTTCCTGGTCTCCGGTTTCACGTCAGATACTATCAGTAAGAGTGACATATGGCCAACTAATTGCACTTTCCTGCAAACAGAGAGATTTACGCCATTTTGTCAAATTTGATGTATTGGATGTGTGAAAGCTAGATGGCTGTTGGGAGTGAGGCATAAGAACAAAACCAACTTTCGCTTCCAATATGGAAGATATTAAAAACAGGATTTGTTCCTGTGAAAGATGTGCAAATAGTTTATGTCAATCATTTCTTTCAGCTTATGTTTTAAGGAATGAATGGGGGAAAGCTTCTCGACAAAAACTCCACTTAAAACGCTTTGTTCTCAATTTAATTTATAACCTAGGGGTGGCGATCAGAATACAAGAGTATACAGAATAATTGGACATGTAGTTTAATCCACTTCCTGTTTTATATTCATATAAAAATAAAGACAAACCCATGATTAATATTAATTAGATAATATTTATAATGGTAAATGAGCACATGACATTTTGGCCCAACCAGAAACTCTAGAATCACATCTATATTATATCAGAAACAAACAGAAGGTCCTGACCAGACGGCTTCTATAGGGACCGGTTGAGCTGGATTTACTCTGTTTATATATAGGAAAGGGCTAACTATTTACTCCATGAATATTTATATAAGAAATGTATAATAAATATTAATTACATTTATTAGACACACGGGCATGGGGACGTTTAGCCTCGGCAGATACTGTGAATCAGACCTATATTAACTATATGCGAACAGAGTAGACCCTGATCGGACGGCTCCAACCAGAGCCTTCTTATCCTGGTCTACTCTGTTTGCAAAGGCGTTGAAAAGCGTATTTATTGAGTAACGGGCCAATGTTTTCTTTCTCAAAAGCAATATATAAATAATGTACGTACAGAATTCATGATGACATCCTGTCTATAGAATCTAACGATATGGATGAAGAATCTGACGTAATAGACTTTAGCATAATGGATATACTTTTATTTTCATACGGTGTTTATAACAGACAAGATTCTACAATTTAATTTTAATATTTATTTTACCACAGCTATAAGTTTCTTTATATCAAATCATAAACATTATTACAACAGTCCCGGTCCTATGAAACTATACACAAGTTGCTGAGCTCCTTTCAACCATTTACCTTAAGGCTATTCATGTAAGAATTGCTGACTGTATTAATATTAATTAATTGAAGTTTTATTAAATTACGTTGTAAACAGACGATTTTGATATTGACAGAAACTATAGAATCAATATTTTGTCATTTCACAAGCAAACACAGCAGACCCTGAGTATTCAGTTCCTCTAAATCTACACTGTTTGCAATTTATGCTTTATACCATAAATACGCGTTTATAGAACTGCGCCTTTGCAAACAGAGAAGACCAAGATCAGACAGCTCCTATAGGAACCGTCTGATCAGGGTCTGTTCTGTTTGCATATGATATGATATAGATATGATTCTATAGCTTTTGCCATGGCCAAAACATTGCTGCGTCCATGTACATGTACTATTATAACAATTAATCTAATTAGTATTCATGATGTCATTATTTCTTACATAGATATTCATGGAGGAAATGTTTTAAATGCGCATCTTTGAGGAAATATAAGATAGAAATACACACTCGAAATCACTTTTATATTATATTTTAAAATTGCTTATTAACACGTTTTTGCCAAAACAGAAACTCTAGAATCAGACATATGTTAATGCACAAGCAAACAGAGTAGACCCTACCGGAGCCGTCTGATCTGAGTCTGCTCTGTTTGTAAAGGCGTAATTAGGGAGTAAATGGTTAATTTACCAATATAAATATATTGAAATGCTTGTTAACCCTTCTCTTGCTGAATTTTAAAATACATTTCTCCTTCTTTACCCATGCCCTGTTGTATAATTACATATAGAAGTATTTCGCTGTGCAGTCACTGCTGTGGAGTGCACTAGTTGCACAATCAACTTGTAAATAGTGCAGACCCTGATGAGACAGCTCCTGCAGGAGCTGTCTCATCTCGGTCTTCACTATTTACAAGTAGGTATATTGACGTGAATAGCAAGCGAAGGGTTAACACTTTACTCCTTGGATAATCATACCAGACTCTTCCCATCGGAATTATTTAATAAATTTAACCCTTGGTTCTACGCTCTGTAATGTCTTAATGAAACTGGATTTTAAAAAGAAAACCAAAGAAGATATAATGCTACGATTCACGTTTATAATACACAATACAAATATTTAGACCATGTGGAAACTGGCAAATAAAAGAGATGTTTTTCAACCATTTATTCCATAAATAATTATGTGTAAGAAATTATAGAATGACATCATGAATATTCATTAGTTTAATTTTTGTAATTGCATATGGACACAGGCTTCTTTGGACATTGCAAATGCTCTATTTATCACAAAATGTGACTTTAACAGAGGCGCCAGAATGCGTCACTAGGAGTTTTTGTTTGTATTAAGTAAAGCGTTAAAATATACATTTACAAAAAAAGGCAGCGTCTGTGGGTTAAAAGTACTGTTTTAGACTTAGTTATATCCACAAAATAATAAACACCATTTCTGTTGTCGTCATACTTTTATTCAAGTATTGTTTTAATTCTAATACCGAAATATACAAACTGAATAAAGAGTAAGTACAAACAATATTTTATTTTATTGAATTCACCAGTCACATAAAATATAATCAAAAAAGTTATTAAATTGTGTAAACTTTGAAAGAAAGATTTACGGTTGAATGTTGCATTGTAATTGTTAATGGCGTATATTTTTACATGTAAGAAATTATGTTTACCCGTTACCCCATGAATATTCACATAAGAAATATTGACTGTATAAATATTAATTATCTGATTTTTTATAAATTTCATGGCATTATGAACTAGGCAGTATACTAGACTCAGATCTATATTATTTCATTAGCAAACACAGTAGATCCTGATCAGGCGGCTCTTGAAGGCGCCATTTGTTCTGGGTCTATTCTGTTTGCAAATGTGTTAAATGTCGTATCTATATGGAGTAAATGGTTAAGATCGTTTTCTCATTTACATAAACTTAACACAATCATGCACATTTTGTTTGTTTGCATGTTAGTTTTGTTTCTCAACTTCTCCACTTATAGAAGCGACTTCTTACCATGGTATTCGTCTTCTACCAATCACCAGCAATATGACATTGGAATTAGGTAATCTTATCAACAGTGTAGACCCGCGTCTCTGAAACGACCGCTCTTCGTTGTGTTGACACATTTTCTTCTCAAATAGAGTATGGTACCACCTTCCCACAATAGCTTCTAGATGGCAAGTGGTAGCTTAATTCAGGACCAAAGGTATGCAGAGCGCTTCCAAAACTTTCTGCATAAATATCGCTCTGCATTAAACCTTTACTCCACGAATATTCATGCAAAAATAATAACGTCATGAATATAAATAGATTCATGTTTGTAACGGAATATTTACACATGACAGTTTTGCCAAAACAGAAACTGTAGAATCAGATCTATATCATTCCAGACGCAAACTGAGCAGATCCTACAGGAGCCGTGTCTGATCTGGGTCTACTATGTTTGCAAATGCATAGAAAGGCGTATTTATAGAGTAAAGGGTTTAACATTATTCCTCCTAGTGACGCATTTTTGCACCTCTATAAAATTCACACTGTGAAACCATTGTGATAAATAGAGCATTTGCTCCTATGGAGCAAATGCTCTATTTATCACAATGGTTTCAATACGACACAATTCTAAAACTCTCCTTTTCTATAGTTAATGCTCCTTTTCGGTAGATTAATTCAAAAAGGTTGGGTCTAAAAATAGCCTAGGAGAGAATGAGTTAAAGAAACCCAGTGTTATTTATTAAGTGGCTATTTCAAAGATGTTTTATCGTATGTACGCATAGTTTAGATGAATATTGCATCTTAAGAGATAAAATGCCCTAAGGAGCTCAAGCCGATGAAGAGAACAAATTGTGCATATGGCGTGTTTAGTTTTACACTAGTTTGATATCATCCTTTAACCCTTTCAACGCTCACTTTTCAGAGTGGAATAGTCCATTATTGTTTATTGGTAGAGTCCATACGGAGGAGCCGTCTGATCAGGTTATACACTGTTTGCAAATGAGAGTGCATTCATTTCCCGGATAACGCATCACCCATGGGCCCAAAATCTTATGTAGGAAAATTATCGTGAACTTGTTTAGATCCAGAATAATATTAGAAAAGATAATACAAAGATGTAAGTGCTTAGTCTATTTGTTTATTTTTTTTAAAACAAAAACAAAACAAAAACAAAACAGATGTTTATTCCAAAAGACAGAATCAGACGGCGTGTCAAGTATTTCAGCAGACGACAATTTGACATCAATTTGACGCAGAAGACACTTTCATTCTTTGAAAAGGGGTATTCATCTGGGAGATGTTATCCGAAAGGGGCCAAGTGTCATCGCTCTATGCATACTCAACAGTGAAGAAACGCAGATGTTATCGCTAGAGAAATTAATATATTACATGTTTCTATAAGGAGTTAAAGCTAGTTAATCCTAGATTCTCCGAATAATTGTCGTCTGCGTGTAGATAATGTCGTCTGCTTATCCAGCATCCATTTCTTTGTTTAAAAAGGTCAGAATGTCAAACAGTGTAGATCCTGATGAGATGCCAAGTAACTCAGCGTTTCATCAAGATCCAACTGTTTGTATAGGTTATCAAAAGTTCGCGAATTTAGTGCTGAAGGTTAATTATATAGCACTCCGAACGGTTGTCGTCATAGTCGCCATAATATAACTCGTTCGCTGCCGAATTTTGTAGTCTGGAAAATTAGTCGTCTACTACAGTTTCGTTTTTTATTTTTCTTCATTTAAAAATATTCACACTAACAAATAGTTTGGATCCTGATGAGACGTCGAGTTACTCGGCGTCTCATCTGGATCCAAAATGTTTGCATAGGAAATTAATTAAATGGTTTTCGTAAATATAATATTTAGCAATATAAATAGATTAACAGTTGTACTGCCTGAGTTTGAAAACAAGTTTCGACATTGTCTATCCAAAATGCATGTAAAGGATGTTAAACAGCTATGATCCTGATGAGACAGGCAAGTAAAAACAACTGTCACAAAATTGCCAATGTAGTAATATAAAAACTATTTAACACGTGACCTGATAGAGAAGCCCCTTTACACATTTACAGAAGCCCCTTTACACATTTACATCCAATGTATTAAATATCTCCATCAAACTTTACCCCTTTTCTTCATATAAACATGTTTTCATGCATTTGCAAACAGAGTAGACCCAGATCAGACGGCTCCTATGGGAGCCGTCTGATCAGGGTCTGCTCTATTTGATAAAGGAATTTGAAAAAAATTGTTTCTTTCCTTTCTTAAATGGCTAAAATTTGCCAACTTCCATTTTTCGTTATAATTATTTTGTTTATGGATATTCAGTAGGTATCGAAATGTGGAATAAACATAGAATAGGGAAAAGGTTAAGTTGCGATCATTCTTTAGAGATAATTCTGAACAGTGGTCACGGCATAGAGTTTGATAGAGACATACAAATGTAAAGGAGAAATTAATTTACCTACTTGTCTATGCCTCTGTTTGTAACAATATGCTTAACCCACTCCATCATAGGCTATTTTTAGATCCAACCTCTTTGAATAAATCTACCGAAAAGGAGCATTTTCTAGAGAAAAGGACAGTTTTTAGAATTGTGTAGTTTTGAAACCATTGTGATAAATAGAGCATTTGCTCCATAGTTGCTCTAATATGAGGGAATGTGTTAATCTATTGATGAGAAAGTTCTACAAAGCAAAATATTGGGTTCTTTTTATACTGGGTTTTCAGGCATTATCAAGAGTTTGATATTGGGTTCTTTTTAGACCTGATTTTTCAGGCATTATCAAGATTTTGATGTATTTCAGTTTTGTTTCCCTAACACCACTGACTCAGTTACAAATGAAAATACACCGCGTGTCCTTCACATACGTTTTTATAATTACATTTCACACTCAAAGAGAGTTAACGATAACATTCAGTGCTTATGCATTAGCATATGAGTTTGGTTAACCATTTCCTTCATATAGACGCACTTTCACGCATTTGCAAACAGGGTAGGCTCAGATCCTATAGGAGCCGTCTGATTAGGGCCTGCTCTGTTTGCGTATAGAACTTTATAGAACTGATTTTCAAGTTTTTGTGTAGCCAAAATTCCCATATGTGCCATTTTGCAAATGCAGTCAATGAATATTCATGACGTCAATAGAATCCTTTTGTAAATTTATTCATGAGGTGAGAGGTTAAACACACAAGTAAAGAAGAACCAACCAGTATTTTAAGTTGAAATAAAAAAATATTTTGTATTTTCTTAAAACAGGTTGGTAAAATACATAGCATTTTTTCTGAACCACGAGTAGAATTGTTGGTCCTTATATATACATTAACCCTTCGCTTGCTATTCACGTCAATATACGTATTTGTAAATAGTGAAGACCCAGATGGGACAGCTCCTGCAGGAGCTGTCTCATCAGGGTGTGCACTATTTACAAGTTGATTGTGCAACCAGTGCACTCAATAGCAGTGATTGCACAGCGAAATACTTGTACACAGTGAAGATATATTTAATTATACAACAGGGCATGGGTAAAGAAGGAGAAATGTATTTTAAAATTCAGCAAGCGAAGGGTTAAGCATAGATACCGATTCCAAATTACTAGTATCCAGCTTATAGCCAAATCATGCCATCACTCTATTTTCATACATGCATCATAGTTGATTCTTTTTAAGTTTGAATATGATTTTAATCCTCCAAAATATAACACCAGTTAATTAACCGTTATCCTGAAACACTCTTTCATAATATTCGAATTGTTTTCAGTCTACAGTAAAACCCCTCTAAACCAGAATTCTAGCAGAGAGGAATTTAACCCTTTCGCTGCCAAGGCCGGATCTGTGATTACCTATGCAAACAGTTTGGATCCAGATGAGACGTCGGCGTCTCATCAGGATCCAAACTGTTTGTTACTGTTACTATGTTTTTGAAACAGAAATGAAGAAAATAAAAAAATGAAATTTTGTAGCAGACGACAAAGTTAGCAGACGACATAATTTGGCAGCGAAAGGATTAAATACGTTTAGACAGGTTGCTGCTCAATGCAGGATGAAAATCATGCAGACAGTTCCAAGAGGAGGTGCGTACTTCCACTCTGCATTAAGCTGCCACCTGTCTTCAAAACCGATCTATATACTAAAGAAGACGTCCGGTTTAAAGGGGGTTTACTGTAATTTGTTCACCTAGATGTAGTTCTGAACATACATAGTCACCATTATATGATTGTAACATAAAGTAAAGAAATCCAAACCGAGAAAATGCCGAATTCAAGCTTCATGCTTTCATTTATCATGTTCAAGGTCATATATTAGCGTCCAAAGCGGTCATTCAGATACTGAACATAGGGTTGTTAAAAAACAGGTGCAGTTGGTTGCTTAACCCTTTACCTCATAGGCTACAACCTATTGGATACAACCTTTTTGAATAAATCTACCGAAAAGGAGCATTAACTAGCGAAAAGGAAAAAAATAGAATTTTGTAGTTTGAAACCATTGTGATAAATAGAGCATTTGCTCCTATAGGAGCAAATGCTCTATTTATCACAATGGTTTCTCAAAGTGACTTTTACAGAGGCGTCAAAAGTCGTCAATATGAGGGAAAGGGTTAATGCAGGGAAACGTAATACAGAAAGCTCCTCAAGGATTACTTTTGACCTGCATTAAGCAACCACCTGCCTTACTATATAGACCTACACTTAAACCTCTTTCTGGAGACTGCTTAAGACAGGTTCTATTGTACAGGTTTTTCCCTCTATAGCGACCATTTTATGAATAAACATAGATGTCTTTAAAAGCAGCTGGTTGTTCAATGCAGAACGGAGGTAATGCAAAAAGCTTTTGAAGAAGCTTTCTCTATAACCTTCTTCCTGCATTTAGTTACACTCTGCCTCTAAGAGCCAGAATTATACCTCATTTTGGTGATCGTATTAGAGGGGTTTCATTTTACACTCCAAAGCCTTTGACAGATAATTGCAATGTTTACAAATACAGTTGAACTTCGATATCTCGAAAACGGATAACTCGAACTTCGGGATAACTCGAACTAATGATTCAATCCTTCCAAAACTTACCATACAGACTTGCTGTAAAATGTATAACTATATACACATATCTAGAAACACACGTGACAGCTAAATGCAGGTCTAAAGCAATGCTGAAAGCTCCTACAGGAACTCTCAGCATTACCTTAGACCTGCATTAAGCTGTGATCTTCAGAAAAACTGTCAAGATCAGAAATCGGATAACTCGAATTTCTGTTATCTCGAACTAATTTGTATGGTCCAATGAAGTTCGAGATATCGGAGATCAACTGTAATTATAACCAACATGTAGTTTCAGAGAATATGTTACTATAACAAACCCATACTGTTGGCAAGGCTTATCACGAAATAATAAGGTATTGATCGCTGTCAAATTAGTTTTGTCCTGACCCACTGATATGTACAATAAAACCCAACTAATGCGGTCTAATTTTGTTTCATATAGACAGATAACTTATGCAGGACGAAAGTTACTTTCGTCAGGTGTATTTAGCAACCATCCCGTTTTAATGACATACACGTTTATCTATCCCTTTACTCCACACATATTCATGTAAGAAATAATGGCATCATGGATATAAATTATATCAATTGCAATAATAGCAGATGGACACATGATTTTGTGGCCATGACAGAAGCTGTATAATCATATCTATATCAGAAGTAAACAGAGTAGACCCTGGTCAGGCGGCTCCTGGGGCTACACTATTTTCACAGAGCACTAGTGACTATTTTCCCGCATTGAAAATACAGTAGAACCCCTCTAGTGCACCCACTTAATGATTAAACATAGGTATATTTATAAGCAGGTGGTTGCTTAATGCAGGATAAAAGTAATGCAGAAAGCTCCTATAAGAGCTTTCTGCATTACCTTTGTCCCGCATTAAGCTCCCACCTGCATCTAACACCCATAATTATACCTATTTTGTTGTTCGCACTAGCGGGGTTTTACTGTATTGACCCTTTATCTCAAAGGTACGCATTTTGACGCCTTTCCAACCAAACAAAGTAGAGCTATCTGATCAGAGTCTGTCCCGTTTGCTTATAAAATCATATAGATCTGATTCTACATTTTCTGTCATAGCTCAAAACCCCTTGTTTACATGCCTTTATATTATTCAGCCAATTAATATGCATGAATTCATTATTGCTTACGAAAATATTCATGAGGTAAAAAGTTAAGTGTTTTCTATAGAGATGTACAGTACCTCACTGTAGCGACCATTAAACCTTTTACTCCATGAATGGTATCATGAATATTAATTAGATTAATGTTTATACTGACACATGAACATAGGAGCAAATGTTCTATTATTCACGATGGTTTCAGAACTACACGATTAAAAATAAATTCTCTAGATTTATTCAAAGACGTTGGGTCTAACAATAGCCTATTCGGAATGGATTAAAGAATGATATAGATCTGATTCTCTAGTTTCTGCCATGGTACAAACAACAGCATCACGTCATAAACAAAACCCAGCTAATTAATATTCACACATTCATTATTTTTTACTTAATCCTTTCCCTGTTCTATGTTTATTTCAAATTTCAATACCTACTGAATATTCATGGACAAAATAGTTATAATGAAATATGCAAGGTGGTACATAGCAGCCATTTTAGAATGTAAAGAAACAGATCTTTCAAATTCCACTAGCAAACAGAGCAGACCCTGGTCAGACGGCTCCTCTAGAAGCCGTCTGATCTGGGTCTACTCTGTTTGCAAATGCGTGAAAACACGTTTATATGAGGGAAAGGGTTAAAGAATAAATATATAATACGTATTGACGAGAGAAAGAGTTATAAGACTATACTGCCATCAGCACAATATCCATTCAAACATTCAGATTCTATCAATCCTCGAGTCATTCATGAGATACGTGTCTAAACAATAAGGTAATAATGAGATAATTGCTAATGTGTATTGATATTAGGGGCGTCATTATCTTGATAACCTGTCCAGTTATCTCGCTTCTTGATCGCCTGTAAGGGGCATATCCTTATGAAAGGTATGTCTACATCGTCCGTTAAAAATGCGATACTAACTGAAGATTAGTATCAGGGCAAAAATCCGTAAGTCTGAGTGTCAAACAGTTACGACACGGATAAAGCACATAACTACGTAACATCTGATCTGAACCAAAACTGTTTGCAACCCATTTTCATGATTAGGAAAGCAAAGGGTGAACCATTATCAATATAAACAGTCGACGTGTTGGACTTCCTCTTCTATAAACAAATGGAATTTTCATCTGTGTTTGCCTCTTTCTCTAATTTTGGAGCAATTCGCTTCGAACCCCCCTATTCTCCTGGAGCACCATGGTCCCGTAAATAGCGTTAATGTAGCTTAATGATAACGCTTTCCCTGGTAATTATTACAAAGCTAAATAGATTTGAAATGTTTATTCAAATACATTTGTACATGTAACAGACAATTTGAAAAACCTGCACAAGGGAATAGACAAAATGTTAAATCTTGGTAGTTCTAACAATATATTGTTTCAATTTATAACACTGTACCACCCATATAAACAAAACTTTCGACAAAGACAATATGCAGTAAAACCTGTCTTAAGTGGCCATTCATTTATTGAACACTGGAGTCTTAACAAGCAGGTGATTGCTTACAGCAGGGCAAAGATAATGCAGAAAACTCCTACTGTTGGCCTTCTATTAACCCAAATTTATAATTGTCGTCTGCAATCCAGTTTTGTTAAATCGTTCGGTACAATAAGGAGATGAGATAAATAAATGCAAATTTCAAAGGAATAAAGCACAGATATAGAAATAGAGAATGAGACAAAAAGTGAAGTCCCTGATCAGACGCCGCCTTGAAAAGGCGGCGTCTGATCTGTGACTGCACTATTTGTCGTGGTGCATTTATGCGACATTGGCGGTGAAAGGGTTAAGCTACCATCTGTATTACAGACACATGATTAGACTTCTTTTTTATGACCTCTGAAGACAGGTTCTATAAGATAAAATGTATCAAGCTTTGGTGGTCACCGGATGAACAGAAATTGGTGCGTTTAACCCTTTCCACATAGGCTATTTTTAGATCCAACCGTTTTGAAGAAATGTACCGAAAAGGAGCATTTACTAGAAAAAAGAAAAATATAAGAATTTTGAAGTTTGAAACCATTGTGATAAATAGAGAATTTGTTCCTTTTTCAATAGGGGATTTTTTTACAGAGGCGTAGATAAAGGCGTATTTATGGAGGAAAGGGTTAACTCGTTGCACGCTAGCGGCGTAAATAGTTTTGACTGCATTTTATGAAGAACTTTTATTTTAAGAACTGAAACAGACGACAATTGTCGCCGACGAAAATCTGCTTAGTTTGCAAAAAACTTATAAGCAAGTGGTGTCTTAGTGCAGAATGAAAGTAATGCAGAAATGTGAACGTTCAGCACAACGATCATCATGCTTCTAACTACCAGCTGTCTTAACCCTTTCCCTGTTCTATGTTAATTACAAATTTCAATACCTATTGAATATTCATGGACAAACTCTTTATAATGAAATATAGCAAGTGGGACATTGCAGTCATTTTCGAAAGTATAGAAACAGATCTATCAAATTCCATTAGAAAACAGAGCAGATCCTGATCAGACGGCCGTCTGATCTTGGTCTACACTGTTTGCAGATGCGTAAAACACATTTATACGAGGGAAAGGGTTAACGTTTGAATTCATTGACACGCGTACAGAGTAGACCCGAACCAGACGACCCCTACAGGATAAGGGTCTGCACTGTTTGCTTAATTGGTAACTATATGGCCAATAATTCTCCTCTTGGAAAGACATTTACATTTCAGTAAATTAATATTCATAGAAAGGATTTGTGATGTCTTTGCAAACGGAGTAGCGCCAGATTAGATTGCTACTGAAGGGGCCGTCTGATTAGAATCTGTTTTGTTTGCTTATGGCATACAACCTAGCTGATTCTACAGTTCGAAACTTTCTTGTTCATATGACATAAAACCGACCTGATTCATATGGCATAAAACAGATCTGATTCTATAGTATCTGCCATATCGAAATGTCTTGCTCATACGCCAATATAAAAATGTATCTAATCAATATTCATGATGCCAATATATTTCATGAATATTAATGAAACATAGTGTTAACATGCTCTTTGAGTAAACCAACAAAAAAATCGGGGATTCGGTAAAAGTGTACAGACAGTTCACAATCCGCTTAAAATCTAAAATCTATACGAATACCGAATGCATCTTTATTACCAAATCAACTAAATACTATAGACACCGATCATACGGTGTTTTTGTGACGCAGCGTCTGTGTTTTCACTGTTTGCTGTCCCTCAAATAAACGCCTGAACCACATTCACAGGATAGTTCACTCGTCTCCTAGATAATATTAGACAAATGGCAATGGATAACCTTCCAATCAAATCGCCCATGAGGAGGGTTCGGCAATTTTATACATTGAATTTGCGGAAGAATACAAAATGGGATATTTCTGACAAAGACAACGTGTTCCGCTGGAGCGAGTGTCTCCGGAAATAGTTCCATCGTGAAACGCGAGACAATTTTGTAGATTAACCTTTAGCATGCCACAGGCGAATTTGTGCTACTGGTAGTTTGTGCTCTCATACAGACCCATAGATTGATACCCTGATAATTTTTAAATAAATTGGAAATTCCTACCGCCAAATCGTTTTAGAATTGATGTAATTGCATTTTCTGTCAACGACAATTTAATCACCATGATAACAGTTAAGAAGAACACTTCCCAAATCTCAATAGATAGTCGGACCGTTTTTTGAAACACTACCATTGACACAATTTTAATTACCTATGCGAACAATTTGCATCCAGCGTAACTCGTTGTTTCACCAGTTATCACGGTCACCGTGCGTGTGTGTTTAAAACAATAAGAAAACTGAAATAAAATTGGGACACACGGCAACTTTTGCAGACGACGATAGTTTACATTATAAATGGCCTAGATACATCTAATATGTGCCTGATCAATATTTACAAATTGACCAGCTACTCTGACATCCTAGTCAATATAACAAAACCTCTGTAACCATTTCCTTGTTGACTATTCATGAATATTCATTAGCTGATGTTGTTATAATGGCATATATACATGTACACGTAAATTTAATTTATTTTGGTATTAGATCTAGTAATAACTGCAGAGCCAGGTCTATTATAATTTCACAAGCAAACAGAGCAGACCCTGATAAGACGATTCCTACAGGAACCGTCTTATCTGGGTCTACTCTGTTTGCAAACGTGAGATAAAGCGTTTGTCTTTTGGAAAGTGTAAAAGAGACCAATAAAAGGCTGATGATCGGCTTAATATAAGTGAGAACTTAACACAGTACGATAATATTGCAGAAAGATTACATGTCATTTAAACGGCGAAAATACAGTAAACCCCCGCTAATGCGACCACCAAAAAGGGGCATAATTATGGGTGGCAGAGGCAGGTGGTAGCTTAATGCAGGACGAAAGTTATACAGAAAGCTCCTATAGGAGCTTTCTGCATAACTTTTGTCCTGCATTAAGCAACCACCTGCTTTAGACGTCATCAGTGGCTGTTTATTAAGTGGTCGCATTAGCGGGATTTCACTGTACACTTATTTGTTAGGCTATGTGAGAAAAAGAATCTGATGCTCGTTGTCTTTTCAGTTCACATGTTCCTAAACTCACCAAGAAAATGTTATTAAGCTCGCCAAGGCTCGCTTAATGACATTTTCTAAGGCTCGTTTAAGAACATATGGTCTTAAAATACAACTCGCAACAGATCCTCTATATATTACATGTATCTTCAATTTGTATAAAGCAGTGTCACTAAGTCTTGCTAAAAAGTCTGCTATGTTTATTTATAACCCATTCCATCATAGGCTTATTTTAGACCCAACCTCTTTTAATAAATCTACTGAAAAGGAGCATTTACTAGAGAAAGGAAAATGTTAGAACTAGTTTGAAACCATTGTGATAAATAGAGCATTTGCTCCATAGGAGCAAATGCTCTATATATCACAATGGTTTCAAAAAGTGACTTTAAACAGAGGCGCCAAAGGCGTCACTATGAGGAAATGGTTTAACCCTTTACTCCATAGATACGCATTTAACCCTTCGCTTGCTATTCACGTCAATATACCTACCTGTAAATAGTGAATACCCAGATGAGACAGCTCCTGTAGGAGCTGTCTCATCAGGGTCTGCACTATTTACAAGTTGATTGTGCAACCAGTGCACTCCACAGCAGTGATTGCACAGCTAAGTACTTGTAGACAGTGAAGATATATGTAATTATACAACAGGGCATGGGTAAAGAAAGAGAAATGTATTTTAAAATTCAGCAAGAGAAGGGTTAAACGCATTTACAAACAACATAGACCCAGCTCAGTCGGCTCATACAGGAGCAACATGATAAGGGTATATTGTGTTAGCTGCAGGACAAATACAGATCTGAGTCTACTTTTTCTCCCAATGTAAACAATTACCTTGTTTATAATACCATTATAAAACATCCAGCTTATGAATATTCACACATTTATAATTTCTTACATGAATATTCATGAAGTAAAGGTGTAAGTGTGGTCAACTTAAAGAGATTCTATGAAAAAGCTTACAAAACTTATAACATGAATAGATTACTGCCAAAATCCAAATGTTTTTGTTATAAAAATCAGACAAGCACTTATAATATATTGCCGCTGAAAGCTTCTCGTCCAAACATTAACAACAAACGTACGTGTGGAAAATTCGCAGAGTTGTCATATACGTTCATTTGTTTGAATGTAAACATACACATTTGTGTACGTTTCTGCTTCTTGTCTCTTTTCTCTGGCGGTTGAATGCCAATATCTTCATACAATTATGTTGCTTGCCAAGTGGCACGCACGGGCTGTTTGACCATTTACTCCATGAATACGCATTTTTACGCCTTTGCAAACAGCGTAGACCCAGATCAGACGGCTCCTGTAGGAGCCGTCTGATCAGGGTCTGCTCTGTTTGCTTATGATATAATATAGATAATTATGATTCAACAGTTTTGCTATGGACAAAGATTCATGTGGCCATGTGATATTATAGCAAATTAATCTAATTAATATTCACGACTTCATTATTATCTTACATGAATATTCATGGAAGACAGGGTTAAAAAGAACAATCCTCATACCCGGCTTACCATGAGCCCAAAGGTGTCGTTATACATTTTGTTAACATGTACACTATGGTACACAGAGACTGTTTAACCCATTCCCTCCTACATTATTGTTAGGCCTAACCTCTTTGAATAAATCTTCTACCGAAACGGAGCACTAATTGTAGAAAAGAACAACTTTAGAATTGCGTAGTATTGAAACCGTTGTTATAAATAGAGCATATGTTCCTAGGGAGCAAAAGCTCTATTTATCACAATGGTTTCAAAATGTGACTTTTACAGAGACGCCAAGATGCGTCCGTAGGAGGGAATGTGTTAAAGATATATGAAAAAATGCAGAATACTCCTATTTCTGCATGACTTTCACTCTGCATTAAGCTGTCACCTGCTTACAAAGACATAAATTCTTCATTCCAAAATGTCGTAGTATCGAGTTTTTACTGTATCCTCATATATCCTGTTTACCATGAACTCATAGGTATCTTCATACATTTACTAACATGTACAACAGCGCAAACAGATGGTTCTAAAGAGATGTGAATATATCCTCATATATCCGGCTTACCATGAACTCAAAGGTGTCTTTATACATTTGCTAACCTGAACAATGTGGTACACAGATGCTGTCTTAAGATATATGTAAATATCAATCCTCATATAACAGGCTTACAGTGAATTCACAGATGTCCTCGTACATTTACTAACATGTGCAATGGTTAGGATTAGGCCGTCTAGAGATATAAATATATTCTCATATATCCGACTTATCATGCACTCAAATGTGTCCTAATACATTTACTAATATGTACAATGGGACACACAGAGACTGTCTGAAGAAATATGAAAATATCCTGATATGTCCGGTTTACCATGAAGTCATAGGTGTATTCATCCATTAACCAACATGTACAATGGGAAACACACGGCCCTCTGAAGAAATATGAAAGTACAGTGTATCCTCATATATATATGCGGCTTACCATGAACTCATACGTGTCTTCTTACATTTACTAACTTCTACAATGGGACACACATATGTTTCTAACGAGCTGTGAAAATATCTTCATGTATCAGACTTACCATGAACTCACGTATGTCCTCGTGAATTTGCTAACATATACAATGGGGCACACATATACAGTCTAATTGGATATGAAAATATACCCATGTAGAAATAAACCTACAGATATCATCATCAACACGTACAATGGTACACACAGAGAATGTCTAAAGATATATGAAACCATTCCAATACATTGTATATCCGACAAACCATTAACTCAAAGGTGTCCTAACACATTTACTAACACGTACAATGGGGGCACACAGAAACTTGTAAAGAGATATGAAAATATGTTCATATATCCGGCTTACCATGCACTCACGTGTGTCTTCTTATATTTGCTAACGTGTACAGAAACTATCTGACCCTGTATTTTATGAATAGTCATATAAGCTGAAATATGAATATAAATAAGTTAACTGTTTATAATGGCGTCATGAACAAAATCATGCTTACATTGACCTAAATTGTATTACAGTAAAACCTCTCTTAACCGGTTGTTAAATTTAATATGAATATCGGTCTTGGAGACAGGTGGCAGCTTAATGCAGGGTGAAAGCTCCTCTAGGAGCTTTCTGCATGACTTTCACTCTGCATTAAGCAGCCACCTGCCTAAAAGTATCTAAATTCTTATCTACTAGAATTCCGGTTAAGAGAGGTTATACTGTATTAGATCTATATTATTGCTTAGCCCTTTCCGTCAAATAAACGCTTTTTCACGCATTTGCAAACAGGAGCCGTCTGGTCAGCGTCTTCTCTGTTTGCTAATTGACTTTGATAGATCTGTTTCTTTGCTTTCTAAAATGGCTACAATGTTTCACCTCCCATGTTACATTATTATTGCTTTGTCTATGAAGATTTAGTAGGTACTGAACTTTGAAATAAACATAGAACCGAGAAAGGGTTAAGCAAGCATAGCAGACCCTGTCTCAAGTGCACCTCCTCTGTTTGCAAAGGTCCCAGAAAGGCTCATCTATGATATAAAGGGTTATAAGGAATATGAAAAAAAACTTCTTATATATCAAACTTACAATGGGTTCATAACTGTACAGTAGAACCTGTCAAAAAGAGGTCTAACCAGGGTCCTGCAAGGCAAATGGTAGCTTAAATCAGGTCAACGGTCATACAGAAAGCTCCTATAGGACCTTTCTGGTTTACTTTTGCCCTGTATTAAGCATCCGCCTGCCTTTTATGACTCCTATATCCATCGACAAAATTGCCGCTTAATACAGGTTCTACTGTAGTTTGAATACGTTTTGAAAATGTCTTCATAGAGTCTGCTTTTACCCTTATTACTCTAAGCATTCGGTCAGACAAACGTAGACAAATATTGTACACTCATATCAGAGTCTTCACTGTTTGCTACTGTGTCAGTCTGTTACAAAGTTATAAAAGTTGTGCCACGCTGAATTATCAAAAACGGCAGAAAGTGGAGGATTGGTGTCCAAACACTTAAGGCAATTAGAGTACAGCAGAGCCTGTCTTAAGCGACCGTCAAAAAGATCTCCAATTATGAATCTGTAAGACAGGTGGTAGCTTAATATAGGTAAAACAGATGCAGGAAGCTATTGGACTATAGGAGCTTTCTACAGTAATTTTGCCCTGTATTAAGCACCCGCCTGCTTTTTAAGATTTCTGTATCCAATCAATATAAAGTCGCTTAAGACAAGTGGTACTGTAGTAAGATACACAGGTAGTGGTATTGAACTGACCCTGATGAGTAGAAACATTATCCACATAAGGCA
The DNA here is from genome assembly GCA_963576725.1 of Azorinus chamasolen. Taxonomy (NCBI): domain Eukaryota; kingdom Metazoa; phylum Mollusca; class Bivalvia; order Cardiida; family Solecurtidae; genus Azorinus; species Azorinus chamasolen. Next base: position 83,169,031 of record OY755238.1, read on the forward strand.
ATTTTTAAAAATGCATCCGATGTATATGTACGATTTAATTCATCGACTTGTGTCCATTGTTTGAATGCATACTACCTGGTAAACTTATGTCGAGGAACATTATATGAAGTAGACATTTAAGAAATAAATGTAGTTCGATGACACTTAACTCTTTCGTCGACAAATTTATAATTGTCGTCTGCAAACCAATTTTGTTAAACCATTCAGTAAAATAAGGAAATAAGATAAATAAATCCAAAATTCAAAGGAATAAAGCACATATAGATGTATAGAAATAGAGCTGGAGACAAATAGTGAAGTCCCTGATCTGATCAGACGCCGCCTTGAAAAGGCGGCGTCTGAACTGGGACTGCACTATTTGACTATTTGTCGTGGTGCAATAATGCGACATCGGCGGTGAAAGGGTTAATCGAAACAGATACAGTTGTTTGGCAGGAAATCGAAGCTAAGAATACGCTGCAACAAAGGGAATCATTGAGGTGCAAACGAATAAAACTGAATAGGGGACTATGTACAGACAGGCACACCGATTGCATAATGTTAACCCAGAATCAACTCAGTATGAATGAGTAAAAATCCCCACGATCCCTCTGATTCGGGTCTACGCTGTTTGAAAATGCCAGTACATGCACGTCCCACATTCAGAGGGTGAAGCATCAACATTATCAAAAGGTTTTAAGAAAATGGCAAAATTTCAACACGTAACTAACATTAAGTGGCATGCATTTCCATCTGAACCAATGATTAAATAGCCTCAGTAAAACTAGTATACTTCTCCCTCAACTATTGTGAGAAATTAATCTTGTTAAATATACAGACTTCTCAAAATCGCCATATATTGGAACAGAGAGTTTTACATTTCCATAAAGTGCTAATTGTGAGACATTTGGAAGTTTTATAACTTCATACATATTTACTAATATTGGGACACACAGAAGATCAATATATTCATGTATATATATGTTAATATTGGGACATACAGATGTTCAATATCTTCGTATATACCAATATTTGCTAATAATGGATCATACAGAATTTCAATATATTCGTATATATACTATACAAAAACAGAAACTTTACATTGGGTACTGATGGTTATAACATCACTCTGGACCAATATAATGTACATATGTAAATGTTATATGAAACTTGGAAGCAACACCTGGGAATTTGGAACAGCATCGGTAACGAGTTTCCTCAACATGTAGGTCAAATTTTAGGTCAAACGACTTCGGGGTAAAAAAAATCACAAAAAATGTGAAGAAATGTTTTATGTGGCTTTTTAGTCTGAATGCTAATGTGCATTAATTTGTGTTAATAACATGTGTGACTGCCATTGGTCCTAATGCAGGTTGCTATGCTCTCCTTATGGAATTTGTGAAACGGCGAATGACGTCATTGGGTATGTTCTGCCATTCAACAAGGAGGGCATGTCTCAGGTCATTGCCATTGATGATTTGGTGATTATTGCGTAACCGATGCCTAACTAGTCCCACGTGTTTTCTTTGTGGTTTTAGTCGGGCGAAACCGCCAGCCACAGCACGACGTTGACACCGTTCTGAGTCCAACACTGCGTCGTATCACGAGCTATGTGGGGCCTCGTGTTGTCCTGCTGCAGAATCACTCCCGGGCGCCCGAGCCCCGATTTTGCATAAATGGGAAGAGATTGTTCCCCAGGATGTTCACATACCCTACTGCATTAAGGGTACTCGGAACGATGGCCAAATCTGTTTTCTGATTGTCCATTATGCCCACCCAAACCATGACCCTGCCGCCGCCAAACCTGTCTCGTTCCTGCACGCAACATTGGGCAAATCTCTCTTTCCGTCGCCTGTAAATTTGACCCTACCGTAAGCAAAGTTGACCCTGAAGCGTGACTCGTCGGTAAAATTACGTTTCGCCATTGGACTCGGGTCCAGTGCCTGTGACGTCGAGCCCAAGCTAATCGGGTGGCTCTGTGACGCGCAGTTATAATTTGTCCGGTATAAGGTCGACGCGCTCGAATTGGTGCTCTATTTTGTATAAGATGATTACGTATCGTCTGAGCCGTGACAATGAGCCACCATGCAGTTACCGTTGCTGGGGTAAAAAGGTTACGTAAATGCGTTAACATAGCGGTCGTCTCTAAGTGACGTCGTCCGGGACCTACCTGATCTCGGCCTATCAGTAACTGACCCAGTAGTTGCATAACGAGTTGTCAGGTTGTGAATGGTTTTCATGGAGCACCCAAAGTGAAGAGAAATGTCATTTACAGACCTCTAAGCTTACCGACAATTTGATTTCGCTGATTTTCAGCTAGCAGAGGTATTCCCATTTTCAGTCAAAATTTTAAGCAATTTTGTGTTTTCGTGTCAGTGATAAACAGTACGCGTGACTGTGTAAGAAAAGGCAATTGAAATGAACCCGTGATAGGTCAACACGACGTAAGTGGCCAAGACCGGAAGTGAAAAGCGTGCTAGCCCGTGCACGGTAAAATAGTGGAGGCTATGAAACAATTGAAAAGCAGCATGTCAAAAATTAAACTCTTTCCTTCATATAAATATCTTTCCACGCCTTTGCAAACAGAGTAGACCCAGAACAGAGGCCCCTGTAGTTGTCTGATCAGGGTTGATTCTGTTTGCTTAGAGAATTATATAGATCTGATTCTACTTGTTCTTCTGATATCTACGGTGGCACTGAGGTGACATATGCAAGAAAAAAAATTCATGTTTGTTTTCCCGAGATAATTTTTTTTATTATCTCGAGAAAACGAAACAAAGTTCGTTTTCCTGAGATAATATTTTTTATTATCTCAAGAAAACGAAGTAGTTCGTTTTGACGAGATAAATAAATTTATTATCTCGAGAAAACGAAACAAAGTTCGTTTTCCTGAGATAATATTTTTTATTATCTCAAGAAAACGAAGTAGTTCGTTTTGACGAGATAAATAAATTTATTATCTCGAGAAAACGAAAAAAGTTCGTTTTCATGAGATAATATTTTTTATTATCTCAAGAAAACGAAGTAGTTCGTTTTAACGAGATAAAAAAAATTATTATCTCGAGAAAACGAAATAGTTCGTTTTAACGAGATAAAAAAAATTATTATCTCGAGAAAACGAAACAAAGTTCGTTTTCCTGAGATAATTTTTTAAGTCGTGCGCACGACTTAATAAGCCAATCAGAACCCTCCATCAGAGTCAACAGTTTTCGCAAGTATTTGAGGCCTATGAGAACATGGCCGAGACAAGGGATGAACTTATGACGTCATAATTGCGTTCATCTTACCTCCTACAAAATTCTTGTCATTCCATTGGTCAATAAAGGTCACGAGAAACCCCTATAGATTCCTTATGAGGGTACTAAAATCCTTATCATGGCTTTACAAGAGTTACTTCCCTTATTTGACAGCCATATGCTTTTCTGTTAATTATAATAATATTTTATGTTTATCCACTACAGTTTTAAAAATGCATACATATAATTTATGCTTTAATTGGAGTTGAAATATAAAAATTAATTAGTTTTACAGTAATAAAAAAGAAAAAAACAAAATATATAAACGAGATTTTAGGCAATTACAAAATATTTTATTTAATTCTACTAAAGGGAGGTAATTCCCTTGCTTCCCTAGAGCAAGCCATACACGTAGACCTATGATGCAAACATGCGTATAAATACTTGAAATTTTCGCCTCGTCCCATATAAATATTTGCTGGCAGTGTATAGTCCATATTAGGGACACTAAGCCCTGCATAACTAATAATAACGTTACCGTGACGTATCAAACATCACTATGACGCGTAGTAGTAGTAGTAGTAGTAGTAGTATGACGTTGAGTAGTTCTAAATAAGGCTTGTAATTGGTTTACTATACAAAAGCAGTGAATCAGATTGGTTAGATATGTACGAAAGACCGGCTACGAAAGACCGGCGGTGACATTTCCATTTCAAGATTTCACACAAAGCAATTCATGATTTCACGATTTCACAATTTCACAATTTCACGATTTCACGATTTCACGATTTCACGATTTCACTTCAAAATTTCACGATTTCACGATTTCACAATTTCATGATTTCACGATTTCACTTCAAAATTTCATGATTTCACGATTTCATGATTTCACAATTTCACGATTTCACTTCAAAATTTCACGATTTCACAATTTCATGATTTCACAATTTCACGATTTCACTTCAAAATTTCACAATTTCACGATTTCACAATTTCACGATTTCACAATTTCACAATTTCACGATTTCACAATTTCACGATTTCACGATTTCTCTTCAAAATTTCACAATTTCACGATTTCACAATTTCACAATTTCACGATTTCACGATTTCTCTTCAAAATTTCACAATTTCACGATTTCACAATTTCACAATTTCACGATTTCACTTCAAAATTTCACGATTTCACAATTTCACGATTTCACAATTTCGTGATTTCACAATTTCACGATTTCATGATTTCATTTAGTCCATTTGAATTGTTATGACGTCATCAAAACGCACATGTTGAAGTAAAAGCCACGATGAAAGAAACGGCGGAAAACTATGACAATCTTCCCTTCCAGAACTGTAGGGCCGAGGGCCTTCATATTTTGCATGTAGCTTGTCCTCAGGTCCACCATCAATATTGTTTAACCCTTTCCTGCATGAATATTCATGCATGAGAATTGCCAATCATGTGTTTATTGTGTTAAATCATTGTCTTATGTTTGTATGACACTGTACTGGAGGAGAATTTAATTAATAATAAACTGTAAGAAATAATGACATCATGGATTTTAAATAAGATTAAATCCTATAGGAGTCGTCTGAGCTGGGTCTAGCCTGTTTGCAAAGGCGTAGAAAGGTGTATTTATGGATTTCAAATTGCCATCTTGATTTCAAGGGCGAGAGCCACCCTGTTGCCTTAATTACGTCAGCGTGCCACGTGGCTAAAAGATTCTACATGAGGTTGAAATTGCGAAATCGAGAAATTGTGAAGTCGTGAAATCTTGAAATTGTGAAATCGTGAAATCGTGAAATTGTGAAATTTTGAAGTGAAATCGTGAAATCGTGAAATCATGAAATCATGAAATCATGAAATTGTGAAATCGTGAAATCATGAATTCTATTGTGTGAAATCTTGAAGTGGAAATGTCACCGCCGGTCTTTCGTAACCGGCGGTGACATTTCCATTTCAAGATTTCACACAAAGCAATTCATGATTTCACGATTTCACAATTTCACGATTTCACGATTTCACGATTTCACTTCAAAATTTCATGATTTCACGATTTCATGATTTCACAATTTCACGATTTCACTTCAAAATTTCACGATTTCACAATTTCACGATTTCACAATTTCACGATTTCACTTCAAAATTTCACAATTTCACGATTTCACAATTTCACGATTTCACAATTTCACGATTTCACAATTTCATGATTTCACGATTTCTCTTCAAAATTTCACAATTTCACGATTTCACAATTTCACAATTTCACGATTTCACGATTTCTCTTCAAAATTTCACAATTTCACGATTTCACAATTTCACGATTTCACAATTTCACAATTTCACGATTTCACGATTTCACGATTTCACTTCAAAATTTCACGATTTCACAATTTCACGATTTCACAATTTCATGATTTCACAATTTCACGATTTCATGATTTCATTTAGTCCATTTGAATTGTTATGACGTCATCAAAACGCACATGTTGAAGTAAAAGCCACGATGAAAGAAACGGCGGAAAACTATGACAATCTTCCCTTCCAGAACTGTAGGGCCGAGGGCCTTCATATTTTGCATGTAGCTTGTCCTCAGGTCCACCATCAATATTGTTTAACCCTTTCCTGCATGAATATTCATGCTTGAGAATTGCCAATCATGTGTTTATTGTGTTAAATCATTGTCTTATGTTTGTATGACACTGTACAGGAGGAGAATTTAATTAATAATAAACTGTAAGAAATAATGACATCATGGATTTTAAATAAGATTAAATCCTATAGGAGTCGTCTGAGCTGGGTCTAGCCTGTTTGCAAAGGCGTAGAAAGGTGTATTTATGGATTTCAAATTGCCATCCTGATTTCAAGGGCGAGAGCCACTCTGTTGCCTTAATTACGTCAGCGTGCCACGTGGCTAAAAGATTCTACATGAGGTTGAAATTGCGAAATCGAGAAACTGTGAAGTCGTGAAATCTTGAAATTGTGAAATCGTGAAATCGTGAAATTGTGAAATTTTGAAGTGAAATCGTGAAATCGTGAAATCGTGAAATCATGAAATCATGAAATCGTGAAATTGTGAAATCGTGAAATCATGAATTCTATTGTGTGAAATCTTGAAGTGGAAATGTCACCGCCGGTCTTTCGTAGATATGAGACCCCTATACAATTTTCAATAGACGCAAATGTTAGTCGCGTTGATACGCTAACCATTTCCTCCATAAATATTAAAGAGAGTTTCTACCCTTATGAATGCATGTAAATCTATATAACTAGATCTACCTAAAATTAAGTTTTAATAGAAACTATGAAGGAAAGGGTTAAATTGTTTATGGATAGCGTCCATCCGTTTCCCATATGTCGAATACACCTTCCCGGCTTTCAAAAGGTTTATACACAACTGCGATTCTTCATAATTATTAACCCATGCACTCCTACATGACTATTCGTGAAAGCCTCCATCACTATGAATATACCGATATAATAAATATTTATTTAGGAGCAAACTGATAAGATTTTTGAGGAAGTAGATCTAGCCTATATTCTATATTTTAGTATATGTTCTAAGCAAACATAGAAGACCCTGGTTAGACAAATCCTTCAGGAGCTATCTGTTCAGGGCCCACTCTGGCGTAGAAAGTTAAAATCTTGATTTATGACATTTTCTAAGGAAACATAATAGACCCTGATCTGGTAGCTCCTATAGGAACTGTCTGATGCGGGTCTTCTTTGTTTGCAAAAGTGGTGATAAAATGCAGCAATCACGCAGCAAAAATAATTCACTTCCACATAAATTCGTAACTTCTTCTGATTCGCTTACTTTGGGAAAATTATATTGCCCGAGTATCAAACAGCTTAGATCCTGATCAGACGCTTGTTACTTGTTGTCTGATCTAGGTCAAGAGTGTTTGCAAATCTATCGAGCCTCGCTAAGCGGGAAACGAGAAACCCATAGATGAACAATTGACTCTGACGGAGGGTTCTGATTGGCTTATTAAGTCGTGCGCACGACTTAAAAAATTATCTCAGGAAAACGAACTTTGTTTCGTTTTCTCGAGATAATAAAAAAATTTATCTCGTTAAAACGAACTATTTCGTTTTCTCGAGATAATATTTTTTTTATCTCGTTAAAACGAACTACTTCGTTTTCTTGAGATAATAAAAAAAATTATCTCATGAAAACGAACTTTTCTCGTTTTCTCGAGATAATAATTTTTTTTATCTCGTCAAAACGAACTACTTCGTTTTCTTGAGATAATAAAAAAAATTATCTCATGAAAACGAACTTTTTTCGTTTTCTCGAGATAATAAATTTTTTTATCTCGTCAAAACGAACTACTTCGTTTTCTTGAGATAATAAAAAAAATTATCTCAAGAAAACGAACTTTGTTTCGTTTTCTCGAGATAATACAAAAATTTATCTCGTAAAAACGAACTTTTTTTCGTATTCTCGAGATAATAAAAAAATTTATCTCGGGAAAACAAACTTGAAAAAAAATCTTGCATATGTCACCTCAGTGCCACCGTAGATATCAGATATTCCACATATACAATTAAAATAATTCAGCTAATACCTGTTCTTGGTTTGGTATTTTGATCGGGTTTTACGTCGCTTTAACAGTATTTCAGTCATATCGCGACGTCCAGCTTACAGGTAGAGGAGGACCCCAGATGTTTTTCTGTGCACGGAACAAATTGCATTGTTTCGTGCACAGAAGAACATCTGGGTAGAACCACCGACCTACTGCAAGCCAGCTGGAAGGCTTCATCACATGAAAAATCAAAATACCCACAGCGATGAAGGGTTAAGCGATTGTCAGTCGAAGACCATAACCACTCGGCCACGGAGGCCCCTTTTCATAGTGCCATGAGGCTCCTATAACTATTTATGGTGCCATTATACCTTACATGAATATTGAACAGGTAAAGGATTAATCAGTAATCACCAATTTCTGAAACTAAATTGATAAATTAGATTTTGTTTCGCTTTAGAGTATAAAATAGTTAGATGCAGTTAATGTAAAAGAACAGCATGTTTGAATTATTTAGTATGTATATACAGTTACAAAACAACAACTGAATACAGGACGTAAACCTACCACATAAAGACATGAAACTACCAGTCTTTCTGCGCCTCTGTAAAAGTCATTTTTAGGAGCAAATGCACTATTTATCACAATGATTTCAGAACTACAAAATTCTAAAAAATCATTTTCTCTAGTTAATGCTCCTTTTCGGTAGATTTATTCAAAGAGGTTTTATCCTAAAATTAACCCATGATGGAATTGGTTAAATCAACAAGTTTTGTTAAAGCACCCATACAAATGTACTTAGATTGTTCCGCCTTACATGTTTGGGCAAGCGCACTTGCCAAATGAGGTTTAAATGGACTAATGTTATTTTATTATATCATTTTGAATGTTGTCTTTTCTGCATTATTTTTCCCTGTATTATTCAACCAACTGCTTTTACAGACTACTATGTTATGTGATCGCATTAGCGAGACTTTATCATACTTCAAATATTTAAGACTGAAACAACTATATTGACACATAGTAGGGTTGGATCTCAATACGAACGTTTAAAGACATTTATCAATACTTAGAGAATACCTTACTGGACGCGTTTATCAGTACACTAATCAAATTATCAACTATTTATTGGTGCATTGTAAATATAAATAGTGAGTGGCTTAGTGTAAAAGTATTGCAACTTACCCGTGCTTATCCTCTGTTAACCCTTTGAACGTGTTCTTACACATTTGCAAACAGAGTAGTCACATATATATGAGCCGTCTGATCAGGGTCTGCACTGCTTGCTAATTAAATGTGAAATATGTGTTTCTTTGCTTTCTGAAATGGCTACAAGTTCCCACTTTTCATATTTCGTTATAAATATACTGTCCATGAATAGTCCGTAGGTATCAAAATTTGGAATAAAGACCGAACAGTGCAAGGAAAGGGCTCATGATGTTGTAAATATAAATAAATCTCTTCGAAACGATTCTAAAGAGTACGCATATTTATCTGTTGCTCTGTTCGAAACAGGAGAAGAGAAGATATCAGTTTACACTTGCTCTAATAAATAGAGAACTGGAAATATCTGATTTGAACTAGTTACGATTTGTTACAAATCCTTAAATCTTGACTTATTTGTACATGGCATAATGAGTTTGATATGAACATTGTCTGATCAGGGACTTCACTATTTGCCTCAAACTCTATTTCTATATATGTGCTCTTTAGGTGCCGAAAGGGTTAAGTCGACGAAGTATATATTGTTTTAGCAGTTGGGATAAGGCGATATAGTATACAGTAAAACCCTTCTAAACCGTACGTTAAATTTGGTATAAATATCGGTCTTGGAGACAGGTGGCAGCTTCATGCAGAGTGGAAGTCAGGCAGAAAGCTCCTAGAGGAGCTTTCTGCATGACTTTCACCCTGCATGAAGCAGCCACCTGCCTAAAAGTATCTAAATTCTTCTCTACTAGAATTCCGGTTTAGAGGGGATTTACTGTATAAATATTGTGTCATGAGCACAAACATATAATTGGGATGTTGAAAATCGAATATAGAAAATGTTTGTTGTTGTATTTTTCATTGCTTAATTTTGCATTAATGCTTTCTAGATTATACATACGATGGGTCGTATAATTAGGATAATATGTCTATATACAACATGTCATGACATATATATATTATACTCATAAGTGTGAAAGAAGACAAAACAAGCTCGGCAATTCTGAATGGAGTGCTAATTGCGAGTTCCAGTACTTGTGACAAATTGAAGCAATTATATTTCTTACTGATCAATGTTATGAGAACGGTCGTAGAACCTAGATTAACCTTTTAGAATGCTACTAATGAATATCTAATGACCTTTGCGAACAGTTGGCATCTACATGAGATGACTAGTAACGACAAGTATAACTTGGAAGCGTCAGTTTACACCAAGCTAGCCACGTATAGAAAAGGAGAATATAGCATGCATATTACAGCACGAATAGACGGCATTCCTTGTGGACAGAGTTGAGGTTAAGCCGAGTTAAAGGTTAACCAAATGATCCCTGTTGCAATGTTCATCTTCGTTCCAGCTGCAATCCTACACCGAGCATTTGATGTTTTCTTGGGAAACTAACTGCTTTGCCTATCTTAAGCACTTTGTTTGCATCACCTTCTCCCTTGTTTAAAATCATGTGCATTTTACACTACAATTATTTGATTAAAGAACAGGTTTATTGCCCCCATTGCAATTTCAGTTTTTTTTTTTTTATACCTTGTTTAGATAGAACATTCGCTGTTATCTGATCGTAGTACTGTCTATTTCAAAGGTGGTAATCAATGAGCAATAGCATTGCAAGGAGTCAAGAGCAATATAAGCACTGACTGTATTCCGTTACGCCAAATAAACGTTTTTCTCAATGGGTAATTTTACGGTTTTCTTAACCTTCCACGAGATTTGCAACTTTTGGGATACAGACGGGAACAAAGTTTAACTAGCGTTAAAGAGCTTTATCATCTTAAGTCTCATGAGAATAATGCTTTTTAACAATTCACATTATGTTAATTCAGAAACTATTGTATTAATACGGCAAAGCACGGACTATTATAAGTTATATTCTTATAAAACTTTGGCTACATCTTACTCCATTATGTGACAATAATGCTCTATTTTATTATTGTATTAATGCAATTAAAGGCTCATTAGTGTAGCAGTTATGTGTTTTCGCGAGTTCTTCCGCCAGAAATGCGACGGGTATGTTTTTCTCATCATGTCGGCTTAGCTCACTAGAAAAACACATTTTATGGTCTTTGTGATTGCTCCTTGCCGCATAAACATTGCCATGCTTTATGGAATCCTGTTTAAGGGTTGAATAAATATCTGCTGGATGCAAACAAATATTAATTTAGATTTATAAAACACACTTTTCCAGTTATTTTTAAGTTTTGTACGCAATCCTTTTTATTTTTAATGTGGTTTGGTATGGTTTAGTCGAAAATCTCAATATTTAAATAGGCTTAATTATTTGTAAAGACATTTCGAAATGTATATGTACAAACGGTGCATATTAGATAAATGGCAGATTAGTTGAATATACACCGTGTAAGTACCTTACATGGGAGCCTGTGACCTATTACTTGCCATATGTTTCAAGGAGACTTGTCAACAATCAATTTAACAACTCTGCTTTTCATTTTGAGGATTTATGCAATACTATATTAACCCTTTACTCCATTAATATTCATGTAAGAAATTATATGTATATGTATAATTTATATGAATACTTATTAGCTTAATTTGTAAAATGGTATATAAATTGGATAATAGTTGGTCATGGGTGAAAATGTTGAATAACATCTTTATATTCCACAAGCAAACAGTACAGTCTCTGGTCAAATAATTTCTGTAGAATTCATCTGATCTGTGTCTTAGCTCTTTGTATAAACCCTCACAAACAGCATCAATGGTGTAATCTAATTAACCATTTATTACATGGATGTTGATCCTTTCCCTGTTCTATGTGTATTACAATCTTCAATACCTACTGAATACTCATGGACACATTATGTATAATGAAATATGGAAGGTATTTAGAAAGCATAGAAACAGATCTATCAAGTTCCATTAGCAAACAGAGCAGACCCTGATCAGACGGCCCCTATAGGAGCAGTCTGATCTGAGTCTACTCTGTATGCAGTTGGGTGAAAACACGTTTATATGAGGGAAAGGGTTAAGGAAAGAAATAATGGCACCGTGAATATCAATTAGATTATTTTTTTATAATAGTACACGAACTATGTTATAGCATAAGCAAACAGAGCAGACCCTAATAGGATCCGTCTGATCTGGATCTACTCTGTTTGCAAAGGCGTATTTATGGAATAAAGGGATTAATATGACGAGAAGAAGGAGCATAGTTGTGCATGTTTCTGCAAATTTGAACATGAGGAATGTGCCTTAGGAATATACTCTCGTTGCAAGAACATCTGTTCTTCGCGTCTTCACGCGAATTTCAAGCCTAATACTAGTTCTAGCTGCACAAACAACACAAACACAGAAATAACAAAAACTAGCATCATGTTATACTAGCGCGATAATTGCACAAGATGAATACGTATTTATTTGGAGTTTAAAACGCATCTAAAATTGCAGTAAACATAGATTTCACACACACGGGTGGTAACACCACCTCTGCTTACGCTGTTTTTATAACTGAAAAATTAATATTTACCCAAGAGCCTATGATAACACCTGAGTGATAATCAGTTAAACTAGAGAGTACTGCAAACTCTGTTATATAAACACGTGACATTGAGACCTCTGTTTACAAACGACTTATGACGCAAGACTTGCAGTTAAATGCAACAAGATTTTTTTACTGCAACAGTTAACTCTCTTAATAATAACCCTTAGAATGTTGACTGTTTCATCATTGTTTAACCCATTCCCTCATAGGCTATTTGTAGAGCAAACCTCTTCGGATTTCAATAAATCTATCGAAAAGGAGCATTTACTACAGAAAGAGAAAATGTTAGAATAGTGTAATTTTAAAACAATTGTGATAAATAGAGCATTTGCTCCGATGGAGCAAATGCTCTATTTATCACAATAGTTTCAAGAAGTGACTATTACAGATGCGTAGAAAGGCGTATTTATGGAGGAAAGGTTTAAACCATTTACTCCATTAAAGTTAATGTAAGAACTAATGACATCATGAATATAGATTATTTTAATTTTTTTATAATGACGCATGAACATTTGGTCATGGTAGGAACTGTAGAATCGATTCTATATTATTTCATAAGCAAATATAGCAGACCATGATCAAACGGCTCCTATGGGCCTGCTCTGTTTGCAAAGGCATATAAAGGCACGAGTATGGAGTAAAGGGTTATCACTAGAGACCATCCAGTTTGAATGGAATGAATTTGCTCAATGATTCTGATCAACAGAATTCAGACTTATCAATGGACTCCTATAGTGACCCACTGGTCTGAGTCCACACTTGCAAATGTCTGCTAACCAGCTTTCCGATTTAACTTTTTACCTAGTGAATATTCATCTTAGATAAAGCAAATACTTTTATGATATCACCTAACCTTTACCCCGTTGAATATTCATGTAAGAAATATGCATATGTACTAGCTGATTTTTTTATATTGAAATAATTAGACAGTAGAAACTGTAGTCAGATTTGTAATAATTGCATAAGCACATACAGTAGAACCCCTCTAATGGGACCAATTAATAAAAAACCATGGGTTTCTTTATAAGCAGGTGTTTTTTTTGCTATTTGCAACTGCTATTTGCTAACTGCTATTTGCTATTTGCAACTGATATTTGCTATTCGCAACTCTTATTTGCAAATGCTAGTCAGGTCGCGCTTATTGGGATATGTGTACATATAATTCCAACAAGTTTTCTAGCAATCACACAAAAATGTCGAAACGGCAAGAGCATCTGGGTAAATTCTTGTGTAAAGGGCAAGCAGGGCAGAGGTAGGGTTAAGTTGTCCTCGTACACTGGTTGAAAGCAACCCCGTGGGAAAACTTGTTCAGGCATTTAAACCGACTGACATTTACGAAATTATGCTGAGCATACAGTAGAACCTGTCTTAAGCGACCATTAAAAACTTGTCTAATTCTCGGTCTTTAAGACTGGTGGTAGGTTAATGCGGGTCGAACACGCAGAAAACCCATATACAGTAGAGCCTGTCTTAACCCTGGTTCCCTGCTCTAGGTTTATTTCAAATTTCAATACCTACTGAATATTCATGAAAAAATAGTTATAATGAAATATGGAAGCTGAAGCATTATAGCCAATTTAGAAACTAAAGAAACATATCTATCAAATTCTAATAGCAAACAGGGCAGACCCTGATCAGACGGCTCCTCTAGGAGCCGTCTGATCTGGGTCTACTCTGTTAGCAAATGCGTGAAAACACGTTTATATGAGGGAAAGGGTTAAGTGGTCATAAAAAACAGGTCTAGTTATGAGTCTGAAAGGCAGGTGGTAGCTTAATAATGCTCAAAACTAATGCAGAAACTCCTATATGAGGTTTCTGCATTATTTCTGGCCTGCATTAAGCAACCACCTGTTTTTAAGACTGCTATGTTCGCTAAATGAATGACCGCTTAAGACAGGTTCTACTTTGTATTAAAATTGGAATGTTTAGATCAAGCACGCCAGTCAGACCCTGAAAGGCGTCTATATCAGGGATAGGGTTAACATACAATCAGTGCGCTGAACGGTTTCGATCCAGATATGATCACAAGTCACTCGGTGTTTGTACTGGCATAACGATTGCATTTCTATCATACAGTTAATTGATATCGCACGCTTATATAACATCTGTCTTGTATCATTTAACCCTTTCCCTGTTCTGTATATTTCTATATTTCAATACCTACTGAATATTCATTAGTAAAATAGTTATAAAGAAATATTGAAAGTGGAACATTGTAGACATTTTAGAAAGTAAAGAAACGTATCCATCAAATTCTATTAGCAAACAGAGCAGACCCTGATCAGACGGCTCCTCTAGGAGCCGTCTGATCTGGGTCTACTCTGTTTGCAAATGCGTGAAAAAACGTTTATTTGAGGGAAAGGGTTAAAAGCCACATTCAAATCCACATACGAATTTTACATGTATGTTCGCTTTATAACATCATTACAACAGTTAAACCCATATTTGCATATTTCAATATAAAGTAAACCTCTCCTTCATAATGTTAAGTGCAATGAGACGCTGAGTAACCCAGAGTCTCATGAGGGTCCACGCTATTTGACGTTCTCGCAATAGTTTCTTAACCCTTTCCTTGCTCTATGTTTATTCCAAATTCCAATACCTACTGAATATTCATGAACAAAATAATTATAATGAAACATGGAAGATGAAACATTGTAGCCATTTTAGAAAATTAAGCAGATCTTTCGAATTTCATTAGCAAAAGAAATAGGCTCTGATCAGGAGCCGTCTTATCTGGGTCTATTCTGTTTGCAAAAACACGTTTATATGAAGAAAAGGAACTACAAATGTACCAATTTCCCCACACTGATGCCTTTTGACACCTCTGAAAAATCATTTATTGCAATGCTCTATTTATCACAATGGTTTCAGAACTACGCAATTCTAAAATTTTCATTTTTTCTAGTAAATGCTCCTTTTCGGTCGATTTATTTAATGAGATTGGGTCTAAAATAGCCATTGATGGAATGGGCTAACCGAATCGGAATCAAATGAAAATTGCACCAAATCAGAGTTAGAGGAGATCTATATAAATTTATATATTGTAGATATAAGCAGACTAAAGTTTTAACAGTATCTCATTGTAAGGACCTTAACTCATTCTCTTCTAGACTATTTTTAGACCAACCCCCGTTGAATAAATCTACCGAAAAGGAGCATTTACTAGAGAAAAGGAAACGTTTAGAATTATGTAGTGTTAAGCCATTGTGATTAATAGAGCACTTTCTCCAACTGAGCAAATGCTCTGTGTATCACAATGGCTTCAAAAATGACTTTTACAGAGGCGCAATAAGGCACACTCCGATCTGGCTCTACTATGTGTTGCAAAGGCATGATAAAGGAAAGGGGTAGCTGCTATGTTCTTAGAACTATATTTAGCTTCATAAAAGTTGTTTAACACAGATTGCTATTTTATGATGTGCTTGCAGAACCATATTGAACTTTTAGCCCCAGCCGATTAATTACAAACTTTCTTCATAAGTAAAGAACCTTAAAATGGCAAACATTCTTGAATCTCTCCAATGTAAACAATTCAAACATAAAGCACATACAGTAAAACCTCTCTATAACCGCCACTAAATTACATCAAGTATTTTGTGTTAAAGGCAGGTGGTTGCTTAAAGCAATGTGAAAGTAAAACAGAACGCTCCTATAGGAGCGTTCTGTTTTACTTTCACCTTGCTTTAAACGGCCACCTGTCCTAAATACCAAATAATTAACACAATTTAGTGGCCGTTATGGAGAGGTTTTACTGTATACAGTAAAGTATCGATAATACGACCACTCAAAAGTGCATAATTCTGGATTTTTAAACAGGTGATAGCTTAATGCAGGACAAAAGTTATGCAGAAAACTCCTATAGCAGCTTTCTGCATTACTTTTGCCATGCATTAAGCAATCAACTGCTTTTATAGATCACTGTGTTAATAGATTATGTGGCCGCTTCAGCGAGAGTCTACTGTAAAACAAACAAACATATATTCGTTTATTCAGCACCCTTTAATGCAACTCAATAATAATAGACTAGAACCTTTCTTAAACGGCCATTAAAAGAGTCTAATTATGGGTGTGTAAGGCAGGCGGTAGCTAAATACAGGTCAAAATAAATGCAGATATATCCTATAGGAGCGTTCTGCATTACTTTTGTCCCGCATTAAGCAACAATATGCTTTTTAACCCTTTCCCTAATATAAACGTGTTTTCACGCATTTGCAAACAGAGTAGACCCGGATCAGACGGCTCCTAGAGGAGCCGTCTGATCAGGGCCTGCTCTGTTTGCTAATATAATTTGAAAGATCTGTTTCTTTACTTTCTAAAAATGTCTACAATGGTCCACCTTGCATATTTCTTTATAACTATTTTGTTAATGAATATTCACTAGGTATTGAAATTTGAAATAAACATAGAACAGGGAAAGGGTTAAGACTCCTATTTTCAATAAATGAATGACCGCTTAGGGGCGGTTGTACTGTATTTCTATAACTAACTACGTCTATAGCATGTAAAGGTTTACTACATACAGCAATTCGTCATCCCTGCAATATTATCTGATTACAACATACATAATTCAGGGACTATTTAGGGCCGCCACAACCATATCATCGCACATAGAGAGTGGGGTAGCCGAGATATCGCCCGGAACCCCGGGTGAGTATTCATAAAGATTGTGACATCTGAACAGCACTGGTTAGGGTACTGGGTGGTATATGATACCCGCACGTGGTGGCTGCGTCCTCTAGGAGGGTGGGTAGTATCGTCTACCTTTAGCATGACGTCTGCTATTAGTTTTAACCATTATTATTGTAAGAGCAGCCTGAACGGGTTTTGTAAACAGCCTTGATACAGGTAAATGAGCGTTTAATCAGGACGGAAGATGTTTTCAGAAAAGATTGGACGTAACAGAAATAAGAAAAAAAGTTCACCGGTTTGTTAGAGGTTCTCTACTTGCAACGAGTTTTAAAAAAAACCTAATGATTGCATTAATCATTTGTTTTTATGCTGAAAAGAAGTACAATGTATATCGCAAAAACGCTGGAAAAGACCAAAATTTCATGTGGTTGATATCGAGGATTCGCCGATGTATTCGTATTTTCAGACCGCATTTTAGTTTAGCATTTGTTCGCCATATAGATTGATAACATTTTGTTGTACCGTAACCCCCCCCCCCCACCAAATGAAACAAAGAAAACAACACCCCAGGACCCCCCCCCCCCCCCCCCCCCCCCACACACACGCGCACAAATAAATAAAAACAACAACAACAACAACAACAAAAAGTTAAACCAAAATCAAAACCCCAGCAACAACAAAAAGAAAAGACAAAACAATAAGTATCGACGAAAACGGTTTAATTTGTATCACAGGGACATTTGTCGATATAAGTTTAAATTAAGAATCTTCATAAGATTAACTGAACATAACACATACCATGCCGAATGATGTCATTGGAAACACGCGTATACTATAGCAATTTCTCGGCGTCTCGACTGAAAATCATCTCCAAGCTAATCACACATCCACTCACAGCAGGCTAAATGTTAACCCTTTACTCTATCAATACGCCTTTCTACCTCCTTGCAAACTATAGGAGCGGTCTGACCTGGGTCTACTCTGTTTGCTTATGATGATATAATATAGATATAATTCTATTTTCTGCTTTAGCAAAAATTTCACGTGTTACTGTGTCATTTTAAAACTTAATCTATTTAATATTCACAATATTATCAGTTCTCACATGAATATTCATGGAGTAACTAAAGGGTTATTTGTCATGTGTTATAACACTTAAATAACCCAGTTGAAGAGTCCAATGTATGGATCCTAATAAAGGAAGAATTCATATTTATCTAAAACTAAGTTTTCTTTATGACAATAATTTGCGCGAAAATTAACTCGAGATGCTAAAAGACCTGTTATTGTTTTAACTACAGTAAAGCCTTGCTAATGTGACTACATAATTTATTGACACATGAATCTGGTGGTTGCTTAATTCAGGGAAAAAAAGAATGCAGAAAGTTCCGATAGGAATGGAGCTTTCTGCATAACTTTTGTCCTGTATTAAACTAAGGTCTGTTTTAGACCCCCGGAATTAGACTTCTTTTCAGTGATCGTATTAGTGAGACTTCATTGTATTTGCATTTAGAATCCAGTCTGTGTGAAAAGCTTTATTTTGCTACAGGATGTGCAGACCCTGATGAGACGGCTCCTGTAAGAGCTCTCTAATCCGTGTATACCCTGATGAGACGACTCCTGTAAGAGCTCTCTAATCTGTGTATACCCTGTTTGCAAATGCCAGTATATTCGCTTCCCACGTTTAAAAAGAGTTTTTATGACCCCGAAATGCCATAAGTGATGAAAACTTTCTGTTATGTCGGATTATCCCACCCAAGGTTCAAACTTTAGCTTGATTTGAAGAGAACTTGTGCTTTCCTTACAAACGGTTATGATTCAAATTAGGACCTCAGGATCTGATCAGGATCTGAACTATTTTATGCTCAGCTTGTGGTGTTGTAAGGATAAAGAAATATAACTTGTATTTTAACAATCTAACTTTCGACGGGGAACGAGTTAATTGCATTTTGCAAACATTGTAGACCCAGATCAGAGGGCTAATCAGGGTTTTCACTGTTTATAATTCAAACTCTTCTCGCAAAGTATACCCTTCCATACTAAATGGTGTCTGTTATTAAACATTGATGGAACATTCCACTTTGAAAATTCAGCATTCAAAGAGTTAAGATGAAGCAGACCACAGTTTGCATAGAGTGCTTTAGGCTTATACAGGTGTGTGAGTGGGTTCCAGATGGGGCTTTCGGTGCATCAATTATTTAATAGGTAAACACAGACAGGTGCCCAGGTGTGGGCTCTGTTGTAGATTATTCTGTGGAGTTTTCCTCAACCTGATTATTTCTGACTGAAAGCTGTCGGATTGGCATTCCTTTTATAAATTTGTTGATTTCAAATAATTTGCTGTACTCAGGAATGTAATAGAAGTGGTAGGTGGATAATTGGATTGGTTCTATAATAAGGAGAGAGAGGGGGATAGAGAGATAGATAAATAGAGAGAGAGAGAGAGGTGAGAGATAGTACAAAGAGGACAAATACAAGGGAGAGAGTTGAGAGCGTAAATGGAGAGAAAGAAGGACAGAGAGTGAGAACAAGAGGGATAGAGGAGAGAGTCAGCAAGGAGAGAAAAAAGACGGGGAGAGATGAGAGTAAATGGAGAGAAATAGATAGAGAGCGTGAACGAGAGAGTGTAGAGTGGAAAGAAAAAAGAGACGGGAGAGAGAGAGAGAGAGAAAGAGAGAGAGAGACAAACGTAGAGAATATATGTCATTTTCACTTTAAGATGGAGTAAGAAAATAAGGACAGACGGAAACAGGAAGAAAGAATGAAAGAAAGAAAAAGAACGGTGGGTGGAACTTACTAATACAGTCTAGCCATCGACTTAATTCCGCTACCGGAAGTTACCAATTGATAGCATGACATGATTTGATTGACATGACATGCGTCGGGTAATTTCAATTTCAATGTAAAATGACACCGCATCGAATTAATTTTTGTGATTTTCAATTTTACCTGCATTAAACACGACTTGCGACCTTTTTTGAATGAATCACATTATAAATCCTTTAAGATGTTGCAGATTTAAACCCATGAGTTCTGGTCCGAATTTTATCTTGCAACGATGAATATAAACAGAAGGACACACAAATGTATAATATTTCAGCAAAAAGAGTTAAAAAGAAATATTCTTAAAATGCATGTAGTTAGGTTACCAAAGAAGTGTAGATGTTGAAATTGTGCACATTTTGGGTGCCCTGGAAGGCTTGACATTGGGCTGATTTCGTGTTTGGCGACATTAGTTTTACCGTTGAATTTGACGAGTTAATAATAGAATTGTGATGCCAATGTAATCCCACATCCCACTACTTGCAATCTGACTCGAATTTAAACAGCTTGGAACCAGTTGGGTCTAAAAATAGCATATGACGGAATGAGTTAAGAAAATATTGACCGATTGTCAACCAGCTTAGATCTAGTTCAGACGCCGAGTAGACGACGTCCTGGATCCAACCTGTTTGCAAATGCCAGTTAGGTCTCACTTTACAGACAACATTAGTAATACATTATAACTTTCGTCTGTAAATACATGTACTTTCGTCTGCTTTGTTTCAAACTGAAACGTCGCTCAATTCGTTTTAGAAACATACTTGAAGCGGCAAATAGTTTGAATCATTGATGAGACGCCGAGTTACTCGGCCGACCGTCTAGATCCAATCTGCTATAAAGGTAATCACAGATAAGTAAATTTTCTCCAAACTCTAATTGCATGAGTCGCTACGGTATAATGAATAAATAAGCGAATCTGTAATAACTTAATAAGTATTGTGTCCAGATGAAAAAGCTGTATCCAAACTGTTTTACAACTTAATTGTTGCTGTTGTTGTTTTTTGTGTGTTTTCTTTTTTCACGGAAATTGAAGATATTTTTGAACTTCGATAATATCTTGAACACGGATAACTCGAACTTCGGGATAACTCGAACTAAAAGTTCAGTCCTTCTACAACGTACACTATAAATAATAGCTCTAACGTGTATTACTAGGCATATCTAGAATCACACGTGACAGCTTAATACAGGTCTAAAGTAATGATGAAAGCTCCTACAGGAGCTTTCAGCATTACTTTAGACCTGCATTAAGCTGTGAACTTAAGAAAATGTCCAGATCAGAAATAGGATAACTCGAACTAATTAGTATGGTCCCTTGAAGTTCGAGATATCGATGTTCGACTGTATCTCGAACTATTTTGTTTAAGCTCGAAGCAGACGATTAGATTATCACCGGCGACTTTATTTGGTGGCGAAAGGATTACATGTTTGCCAATCTGTATAGTTCTTGGACAATCATTGATCAACGAGCAACATCTTGGACCCAGTTATACATTCAATCACAATTGAATTGTTTACATCGGCCAACTGAAAGATGCCTCCTTCTGGGTACTTGAGACAGGAGGGAGAGGAGCCGTATGAGCTGGGTCTACTCTGTTCGCAAAGGTGTTAACACATTACCCCCTAGTGACGCATTTTTGCGCCTCTTTAACTTTCACATTTGAAACCATTGTGAAAAATAGAGCATTTGCTCCATAGGAGCAAATGCTCTATTTATCACAATGGTTCCAAGACTAAACAGTTCTAAAACTCTCCTTTTCTATAGTTAATGCTCTTTTTCGGTAGATTTATTCAAAGAGGTTGAGTCTAAAAATAGCTTAGGAGAGAATGAGTTAAAATGCGTATTTATGGAGTAAAGGATTAGTGTAGGACGAAAGTTAGGCAGAAAGTCCCATTACTTCATGATATAAGTTAGGCAGAAAGCCCCATTACTTCATGACATAAGTTAGGCAGAAAGCCCCATTACTTCATGATATAAGTTAGGCAGAAAGCCCCATTACTTCATGATATAAGTTAGGCAGAAAGCACCATTACTTCATGATATAAGGTAGACAGAAAGTCCCATTACTATATAATATAAGTAAGGCAGAAAGCCCCATTACTTCATGATATAAGTTAGGCAGAAAGCCACATTACTTCATAATCATTACTTCTGTGTCTTCGATGGGTCAAGTATGTTCAATGCAGAATTTATTTGGTTAACTCTTTAAACTCATGGACCAATTTGTAATGACATTTGCAAACAGTTTGGATCCAGATGAAATGCATAGTAAATCGGCGTCTCATCAAGGTCCAAATTGTTTGACAATGAGACACTGCTTTTTAACCCTTTACTAAATAAATACGCCTTTGCAAAAAGAGTAGACCCAGATCACACGGCTCCTACATGAACCATCTGATCAGGGTTTGTTATGTTTGCTTATGATACGATACTAATATGATTTTACAGATTCTGTCATGTTAAAAAATGCATGTACCCATGTGCTATTATAAACGATAATCTAATTAATATTCATGACGTCATTATTTTCTTAATGAATATTCATGGAGTAGAGGGTTAAAAACGAAACAATAAATTATATACTTTGAGAATTATGGTAGATGATGTCGATTTTGTTTTAGTGTTTACAAGAGCCGATTCGTTCATAGTGGAGTGCGAGATAATTAAATTTCTGTTCTAACAAAAGTCTGTCGATGCTGTGTTTAATATATGTTGATGACTCTATTTAAAAGGAAAAGGTAAAGTGAAAAGAAAACTCCATAGAAGACAAAACATAGTTTCTTATTCCAAGAGTGTAGGGAATGTAGCTTTTGATTTATGGATCTCTATTGTTGACGATGAGGTACAAAGAATGAAGAAAAGGCGTGGTGATTGTCTCTGTGTGATTTATGGGTTTGTGGTGGGGGATCGCTCACGTACATTCGTGGGATACTCTTCTGCGAGAGAAAGTACAGTAGATACCCCCTATAGCGACCGCTTACTTAGTAAAGACAGAGGTGTATAACGTCAGGTGGTAGCTTAATGCAGGACAAAAGTAATGCAGAAAGCTCCTGTAGGAGCTTTCTGCATTACTTTCGTTCTGCATTAAGCTACCACCTGCATTTTTATCCAGAATTCTACATATTTATGTTGATAAGTGTTTATGTCTGTGTTTACTGTATGTATACCTCAAAAACCTCGTTTGAGAGTAAGGGTTGTTCTCATTATAATGTTCTTCGTGGTTTCATCTAAGTTGTCTGTTATCTAGCTTGCAAAACAAGCGACTGGTGATGAAATGATGGCATCATGAATATTAATTAGGTGCGTTTTATATTGGCTTTGACACTTCGGAAATATATCATTCCGTCGGCAAGCATAGCACGCTGATCAGTCAGGCCTTAAAGGATTTGTTTGATCTGGGTCTACTGTGTTCGAAATTGTATTAAAAGTCGTATCTATGATGTAAATGGTTAAATTTGCATAATTGTACTAGATCCAGTTGTAAATGCAAAATTATAAAGAGTATTATTTAACCTTTAGCCTGTGGATGAGTGAATACCTATGCAAACAGTTTGGATCCAGATGAGACGCCGAGTACTCGGCGCCTCAATACCTATCCAAACTGTTTGACACCATGGTTGCATTTTGGCAGACAAATTGATTAAAACTTGAATTTTGAAAATGTAGTAGGCGAAAAAATCTGTAAAAACAATTTGCTCAACAGGCTAAAGGTTAATTAAAGATTTTTACGTCACAACAGTAATTCATTTGACTCTGCATGTTTTCAGTTAACTCTTGCGCTGCCAAATAATGTCGTCTGCAAAATTCGTCGTCTGCTACAATTTTGTGTATTTAGTTTTTCTCCCATTTTCTTTCAAAACACATTATCACAATGACAAGCAGTATGGATTATGATTGGATGCCGAGTTACTCGGTGTCTCATCTGGATTCAAACTGTTTTCATAGGTAATCACAGATGCGACATTGGCAACGAAAGAGTTATTAAAAATCATTGCTTAAAGAGAATTTTATAACAGCGTTATATACATAGTGCTTACATTAATATTTGACCAATATTGTTGTCCTATAGGAGCAAATGCTATATTTATAACAATGGTATCAACAGGTGACTTTTGCAGAGGCGTCAAAAGGCGTCAATATGAGGGAAAGAGTTAATAGCTTGAACGAATTAGATGTAGTAAACGGTGCTTTAGCAGACTTTATTTTCACAGTATGAAAATGGGTATCGGACGCAGGACCTTTAGAACAGATGGAAGACCGGCTGTCGACTTTCGAAGGGCTATCGATATTAACACATTCCCTCCTAGTGACGCATCTTTGCGTCTCTGTTAAAGTCACATTTTGAAATAATTGTGATAAATAAAGCATTTGCTCCAATGAAGCAAATGCTCTATTTATCACAATGGTTTCTAAACTACACACTTCTAAAAGTATCCCTTTCTCTAGTAAATGCTCCTTTTTGGTAGATTTATTCAAAGAGACTGGGTCTAAATACAGTCTAGGAGAGAATGAGTTGACTCTTTATTCGATGAAAATGTATGTGAGAAATAATAAAGGTATGACTATTAATTATCCTGGTATCTATAATTGTATATGAACAAGAAAGATCTTGTCCCTGGTAAAACCCATATAATCAGATCTATATAATGTCATAAGCAAACAGAGCAGACAATGATCCTATAGGAGCCGTCTGGTCTGCGTCTACCCTGTTTGTAAACACTTTAGCAGGTGTATCGATAAAAAAGGATTATCTTTCTTCTTCTTTCATTTACTTCACTCCATCATTATTGATGCTTTTGTGAAGGCGCTAGTTAAATTATGGAAACTAATTTACAAATGGAGATATGGTGAAAACCTATTACAGTTATATGGGTGACTGTATCATATATAGAAATGATACAAGCAGGAATGCTAGATACCTTTGTTATTGCATTTCTTACATTTGTATACGATTTGACACCTGATATTTATTTATGACTTCTTTCTTAAAATACCAATAACTCCTTGGATCACTCTGACTATTATGTAACGATTTATGTACGCCTTTGTAGCTGATGTTGCCTGCAACATGCAGGACTTGTGTATTTTCAAATAAACGTAAATTCACATATTTTTCTCAAATGTAGTTAGCATTACAACTTAGTCAGCCACTGTAAGGATTATATTACGTGTGCTAGTAGGAGTCCTGCGGCATTGTTTAATACGTTACATCCAGTAAGAATGACTGAAGTAAGAAGGTAGTCATTTGAGAACATTCGCATATAAAATGTACTAGCTTACAAATCATATCCATAAAATACATACAGTATAGCCTGCTTTAAGCGATCTTTTTATTGATTGGACATACTTAGGTCTAAATTGGTTTCATATAAAATAGTGAGTGAGTGAGTTCGGTTTTACTGCACTGCGACACTATATAAACTAGTATATTCAAATTATAATGATACAAATATAATTAAGAAGCTGTTTTTTGCTTAATGCAAGGCAAACATAATGCAGAAAGCTAATTTAGCTACCATATGCCTTAAATATTCATAATTACATTTTGTCTTAATATTTGCTTACCCCCTTCCTTCATATAAACGCGTGTTCACGCATTTGCAAACAGAGTACACCAAGACCAGTCAGCTCCTTACCTATTGGAGCTGTCTAATCTGGGTATACTCTTTTTGCTTATGGTATAATATAATTTTGAGTCAAACGTTCCTGCTTGAACTAAAGTATCATGTTCATTTGCCATTATTAAATATAATCTTATAAAGTATTCATGGTTTCTTTGTTTCGTACATAAATATTCAACAGGGAAAGGGTTAAACAGGTCTTAGTGTATATGTTAGTATAAATAGGGTATGGCAGCAAGTTAGTTCATATCGTATGCTATTAGCTAGTGTGAATTGTTTGATAGAAATACAAGGAAGTACAATGTATACATAATAATGATAATAAGTAATAAGGGAACTATTACTACACAAAACATACCATAACATATATCATTATTATTACAAACTAAATCATTTGAAGTAACCAAAACACCCTTTTCATGGGGTAGGGGATATGTTAGACTGGTGTTTTTGCGGTGGAATGCCTTATTGTAATGTGATTAGAGTTAGAAGGATGCGTGGCATTGTGGTTCTATTATGTAACCCAACACCCGGGGCCCGGGCAACGGGCCGACAGTTACAGCGGGTGATTGATGGGCTAATACTCTCAGTTAGCTCACGTTACTGTCACATATTCACACACAGAGAACACGTCTGTATATCCCATCAGCCCCCAGAACCACGTGACGTCATTGTTATTGAACCTTTAACAATCCGAATAAATAGTAACGCCCGAATAGTTGTTGTCAACTGTTTCTAAAATTTACATTTCGTACAAGCTGTGTATCTTGTATCTGTACGTATCTGTACGTGTCTGGTTCGATGAACAACAGTCAATTTGTTTTACCCCTTTCCCTGATGAATATTCATGAAATAAATAATGACATCATGAATATTTATTAGCTGAACTTTCATAATGGCATGTGTACACAGGACGTTTTTGGTGCTCGTAGAACTGTAGAGTCAGATCGTTTCAAATCTCCATAAGCAAACAGAGCAGACCCTGATCAGACGGATCCTATAGGAGCCGTCTGATCTGGGTCTACTCTGTTTGCAAATATGTGAAAAGGCGTTTATATGAAGGAAAGGGTTAAGAAACAAGGGCCGGGTTAAGGGATTCTTTTGACCCCGTGCATACTCCGCTATCTCCCGCAGTCGTGGGTGTTAAAATAAAAGCCTGGTCTTTAATAACGGTTTTGTGCAAGGTGACGAATTATGCTAATTTATTTGAGTTTTCTTTGGTACATGTAAAGGGTTAGGCTACAGGGACCACTTAATGAACATGACAGGCGAATGCTTAATGCAGGAGCAAGGTAATGCAAAGAGCTCCTATGCATATTCATCGCCATTCAGTAATATTAATGTTTCAATTACAGTGAACCCCCACTTAACCGGGCGTTAAATTTAGTGTGAATATCGGTCTTGGAGACGGGTGGCAGCTTAATGCAGGTGAAAGTCATGCAGAAAGCTCCTCTAGGAACTTTCTGTATGACTTTCATCCTGCATTAAGCAGCCACCTACATCAAAGTATCTAAATTGTTCTCTACAATAATTCCGGTTTAAAGAGGTTTTATTGCACATGTTTCATATAGTGTAGAAAAGCTGGATATTTATACTGGACAATGGATCCATACAAACTTGGTAATCTGGATAACACATTTACCTATACAGTAGCGTCTAACTAAAGCGACCACGTGATTTATTATCATAGGAGACTGTAAGAACAGATGGTAGCTTAATGCAGGGCAAAAGTGTTACAGAAAGCTCCTATTGGAGCTTTCTGTAACACTTTTGTCCTGCATTAAGCTACCATCTGTTTTAGAAATACAGAATTAGACTTCTTTGGAGTGGTCTGAGCGAGACCTTACCGTACTAGATATGATTTTATTTTTCTTTAAACAACGACGATGAATATTTCATATAAACAGTGTACACATTGATAAAGTAGTGTTAGAGCTACATGTATATTGTTTCAAAATACGATATTTAGTATGTACGGTAAAGCCTCGCTAAACCGGGTACTCAAATAATTATCATTACGGCAGTTGACAGTGTAATGGGAACTTTCTGCAAGATTTTCACCCTGTATCTAGCAGCTTCCAGCCTAAGTTAATAGCCAAACGTACGAGGCTCTAAGTAGTATATTATGCTACATTAACCCATTCCCTCATACGCTATTGTTAGATCCAACATCTGAACAAATCTACCGAAAAGGAGCATTTACTAGAGAAAAGGACAATTGTATAATTGTTTAGTTTTGAAACCATTGTGATAAATAGAGCATTTTGGAGCAAATGCCCGGTTTATCACAATGACTTCAAATAGTGACTTTAACAGGGGCGTCAAAAGGTGTCAATGTGTCAGTTTTGTTTTTGTTGTTCCTCTTCAGATTACGTATTTAGTAACAACTTTTTAGAAATTTTAGTAAATAAAATTTGACATTGTTGTAGACAGGTGACTGATGAATGCAAGAAGAAAGATATGCAGAAAGTTCCAAGAGAAGTTTGCTGCAGGACTTTCTGATACGTATTTCTAACCCTTTGCAAATCGAGTAAACCTAGATCAGATGGCCCCTATAGGCCAGGATCTGCTCTTTTTGCTTATGGAACTATATGATTCTACAGTTTCTGCCAAGGTAAAAACACTGTGTTCAGGCGCTTTTATAAAAAATCAGCCAATAAATATTCATGTTGTCATTATATCTTAATGAATATTGAACATGGAATGGGTTAACGTTGCATTAAGTTATTGCCTGTCTAAAAGACCGATAATGATTACTTCTTTCACTGTTCACATTAGCCATGTTTTACAGAACATGTATACCATGGAGACTGGAATGGACCTGTTAGTGAAGTGTTCAGCTGACGACAAGTTATCTGTTCTAATGATAATGTATGAATCGTTTCCCCTTTTAGGGGCCACGCAGTACGTTCCCATAAGTCTAACAAGCCCTTTGGCTAATCCTTATTTTTTTCACATGTTCTCATTTTTCTTGACTGGCTGTTGGAATGCAGGCGATGATGGTACATGTGAATACGATAGGCGACCATCTGCAGACCGGCCAGGAATCTCCAGTTTCTCAAAGCCAAAGAAACCCCGGTGCTTTTCTTCTGTGAATAAATAACTGTCAATAGAACCAACTATTCACAGACATATGACCAATTATTCATATTTGACTATGAAATACACGCCGTGTAGTTTGATAATACAGTATAACTTCTCTAAAGCGATCGCTCGATGAATGGAAATACAGTAGAACATGTCCTATAGCGACTATATAATGAATAAACATGGGGACTATTAGAGCAGGTGGTTGCTTAATGCAGGACGAAAGTAATGCAGAAAGCTCCTCTAGGAGCTTTCTGCATTACTTTCGTCATGCATTAAGCTACCATCTGTCTAAAAAAACCTAGAATTAGACTTATTTTCTATGGTCTCTGCAGGATGTGTCTTTTACTCCATAAATATTCATGTAAGAAATAATGACGTGATGCATATTTATTAGATTAATTGTTATAATATCACATGGACACAGGAAGTTTTGGCCATGGCAGAAACTGTAGAATCATATCTATATTATGTAATGAGCAAACTGAGCAAACCCTGATCAGACGGCTCCTGTAGGAGCTGTCTAATCTGGATCTACTCTGTTTTGCAAAGGCGTAGAAAGGGGTATATATATATATATATATATGGATGAAAGGGTTAAAACAGGTGACTGCTTAAAGGCATACGAAAGTAACGCAGAAACTCCCACGGGAGCATTCTTCATTAATGTCGTCCTGCATTATCTACCGCCAGCCTCTTTGACCGAAAAGTATACCTCTATTGTGGTCGCAACATTTGGCAAATATATTTAACACTTTGACTGCGGGTCAATGGCGCTGTTGATTTAAACAGTGTAGACCCAGATCAGAGGTCTCCTAGACGAGCCGTCTGATCAGGGTCTGCATTATTTGTCAATTGTTTTTCTGATTCAAAATAAGGTTGTAGTACATTAAAATTTTGATGCTTATGAAATGATACAGAACTGATTCTACCGTTTCTGCCATGACCAAATATTCCTGTGACCATATACCATTATACAATAATCAGCTGATATTAACTCATGATAGTATTATGTCTTGCATATGTTTTCATTAGGTAAAGGATTAACCCTTTCCCTCATAGAAACGTGTTTTCACGCATTTGCAAACAGAGTAGACCCAGATCAGACGGCTCCTAGAGGAGCCGTCTGATCCGGGTCTGCTCTGTTTGGTTATGGAATTTGATAGATATGTATCTTTACTTTCTAAAAAAGCTACAATGTACCACCTTCCAGATTTGATTATAAGTGTTTTGTTCATGAATATTCAATGGGTATTGAAATTTGTAATAAACATAGAACAGGGAAAGGATTAACATGTTTTCTGATCCATGATACGACCGCACTTCACATGATGCAACGACAAATGCATCTCGTCATAATCTACAAAATCGTTTTAACCTTTCAACTCTGGAATCGCCCGTCAGTGTTAAACTATATGACCCATGCCTCAGTAAGAAATACTTTAACTTGTTAGAGGATATTGAGAGACAAACAATGCAGACCCCGACCAGATGTCTCATCTATGAAACATGTGATCTGGGTCTACACTGTATGCAAATGCTAGTGCACGTGTGTCCCGCAATTAAAAGGTAAACATTCAGAGTGATACGCGCGGGATGTTGAAACCATTTATAAACAAGTTGGGTGCTAATGTGACATCCAGTCAATTTGTGTCTCATTGAGATCCAGATCAATTGAAAAGCAGACATCAAATGCATTTCTATCGAGAAAAGTTTGTGCTTTTAAAATGAAGCAACGGCAAACACCAATTGTTGAAATATATATTTTGTTCAATGTATTTACCCTGCCTTACATTTGGCAAACATCTTTGATTCAGCTGAGATGCCGAGTGACTCGGCATATCATCAGGATCCAAGCTGTTCGACACTCGGTCAATCGGATCTAAGTAAAGTTTGTAACAGATTAGTTTTTAGTTTTTTCTTTTTTGCATGAGAAAGATTAAATGTTAAGTGTTAAGGAGACTGAGCGCTGGGTGTTTATATTGTGTCATTCGTATCATGTAGATATAACTTATCAGATGGCACGTTAAATATAAAGGATTCCATTAGCACAGAGTCCATGTATATGATATTTCCCATAACCTCTCTATGAAATGCATTAATCTAAGACGTCATATTAACCTTACCCTTTCACTGGTGATAGTCTAGTTGCTTAGGGGGAAAATCGTTACTGGATGGATTAAAGTATAAGACTTGGTATTTGAGTTGCATTTGTAGTCTATAATCAAAATAATTGGGGGTGCCCGACTTGGCTACCCTAGTTCTGTCAAAATCCAAGATGGCGTCCAAGATGGCTGCCATAACACAATGTGTTTGATAAAATCACCCATATTTGTCAGTTTCCATGAATAAAATTGCCTACAATTTTGTAAAAGGAACACAAAGGTTGCATTATATCATATTTGGATCTATTTGGACCATTAATTGTATGGTCTTATACAAAATAATTATATTTCTAAAAACTAAATAGAACAGAATAGAACACAAATCGTCCAGGGCATTCACTTACAGCTTACACAAATATTTTCCTGTTGTTATGTACCCGAATTAGATTGTTCTGTTGATTAATTGAATATCTACCACAAAAATTTCCTTAAACGTAGTGCACTGTGATCATAATGCATTAAAACCTCTACATTACGACCACTAAAATAAAAGCTAATTAATTGTATGAAACACAGATGGCAGCTTAAAGTAAGGTGAAAGTAAAACAGAAGGCTCTTCAAGGAGCACCTGTTTTATTTTCACCTTGCTTTAAGCAGCCATCTTCTTTAAAGACCAAATAAATGATGCAATTAAGTGGTCTCATTAGAGAGGTTTTACTTTATATCAGTTGATCTTTTTAGAATACAGTCAAACATTGATAACACGAACTCCCTTAAGTTGAATTTGCCAGTACACCCTTCAATTGTAAATCAATAGAGTTTGCTTAACTGTTCTGAAAGTGGGAGATCCTTCAAAAGTAAAAGCAGAAATGCGAAAAGAGAAAATTGCAGACTCGGTTTTATTGAGTCTGTTCATGAGTAGTGAATTAAAAGTGACCCCCTAGCATAAGCTTAAGCAGTAATCATTTTTCAAAACTAATAACACTAAAACTATTGATCCCGAAGGATCAGAAAATGGAACATACTCGTATTCATAGATAAAACATGACTAAACTTTATCATAGTTCGACTGTATATTAGTTGTGCAAACTTTTAGTCAAATTTTCTGTTACCTACATGAAAGTACATGGTGAATGGGTCAACAGTTTCCTTTGCACGCAGATAACTATGTGCCCTTCAGATGGGTATTTTTGCATACACACTTTCTAGGGCACAATGGCATTGCCATGCAGCAATATTTGATAAGTTCTCTGCAGCTTTTTGCTGCATCTTTGAGTGTTGTCCAGAGAGGTTGCCAATTGTCATTTCATTTGGTCGAACCAAAGTCGTCGGGAGATGGGTCATTCTGGCATGGCTGTAAGCTTGTTAACCAAATATTGGTTTAGTACAGGCTTCGATTGGCATGTTGCAAAAGAGAGGCTTGAGTTGGTGATAGGTTCTGCATTGATTGCATATGTTAACCCTGAGCAAACAGTTCCTGTCGTAGGTCATTGACTTTGTCTAGTTGTGTAGTATGATCACGAAATACACGTATTGATGTGATAGTACCTAAGATATGTACCACAGTCTTTAACGACAACAGATTATTGTTTGGACACATACAAAAGTAATAGTCTCAAGCAAGCCACCTGTAAAAAAGGGGTCACGGCAAAAGAAAGAAAGTGTCACGTCAAACAAGACTACCAGTATGTTTCAACTTATTTCTTCGAAATTCAAAAAACAAAAAAGAGCTTTTTGAACTCCTGACTGGAGATGAGACTGCTTGTGAATACCCAAACGACAAAGCGGTTTACATCACTGCAGCCCAATCTGTTGTCGCTAAAAGCTGTGGTACACAAATGCCACTCACTGATCACGAGGAAGCTGATACAATAATAGTCCTCAATGTCCAAGGCGCAATCCAAAAAGGATATGTTAGTCTAATAGTAAGCACAGATGATGTAGGTGTTGTTGTGATATTACTTGGCATATTTCAACAGTTGCTAAGGATGAAATCGGAATTACAACTTTGGGTAGAGTTTGGAAAAGAAAAACATATTCAGTCTCGCTCCCATTTTTCCATGCGTCTACAGGGTGTGACTCTTCACAATGTGGAGGAAAGGGTTAAAAGACATCATAAAAATCATTCCCGGAAGTGACGGCATCATTTTTCTTTCTTCTGCAGCATCCATCTATATACTGTTTGAAGTGCAAAGTGAGGAATTTAAGTAGTGTGAAAGATTCACATGTGTACTTTATGATCATACTACACAACTAGACAAAGTCAATGACCTACAACAGGAACTGTTTGCTCAAGGTAAACATGTGAAACTAATGCAGAACCTATCACCAACTCAAGCCTCTCTTTTGCAACATGCCAACCGGAGCCTGTACAAAGCGAACATTAGGTTAACAAACTTACAGCCATGCCAGAATGACCCGTCTGCCAACAACTTTGGTTGGACCAAATGAAATGACAATTGGCAACCTCTCTGGACAACACCCCCAGATGCAGCAAAAAGCTGCAGAGAACTTATAACATGGGGCTGTAAGGCAATGCCATTGTGCCCTAGAAAGTGCATATGCAAAAATACCAATCTGAAATGCACATATTTATGTGCGTGCAAAGAAAAATGTTGATTATCCCTTTCACCATATACTTTCATGTAGGTAACAGTAAAGTACAACTATTATAATACAACTAATATGTAGTCAAACTTTGATAATGTTTAGTCATGTTTTAACTTTGAAACACGAGTATGTTCGAACTAAACAAGCTGTAGCGATTTACAATTGAAGAGAGAACTGGCAAATGCAATGATCAATGTTTGACTGTAATCTTATAAGATCAACTGATATACAGTAAAACCCCTCCATTGAGACCACTCAACTGCATCAATTATTTGGTCTTTAAGGAAGGTGGCTGCTTAAAGCAAGATGAAAATTAAAAAAAATGCTCCTCGATGAGCTTTCTATTTTACTTTCACCTTACTTTAAGCTGCCGCCTGTGTTTCATACACTCAATTAGCGTTTGCTTTAGTGGCCGTAATAGAGAGGTTTTACTGTATTATGATCACAGTGCACTACTTTTAAGGAAATGTTTGTGGCAGATATTCAATTAATCAACAGAACAATCTAATTTAGGTACATTACAACAGTAACATATGTGTATGTCCTGTAAGAGAATGTCCTAGACGGTTTGTGTTCTATTCTGTTCTATTTTAGTTTTTAGAAATTTAGTTTTTTGTATAAGATCATACAATTAATGGGCCAAATATATCCAAATATGTTATGATGCAACCTTTGTGTTCTTTTTATAAATTTGTAGGCAATTTTATTCATGGAAACTGACAAATATGGGTGATTTTATCAAACACATTGTGTTATGGCGGCCATCTTGGACGCCATCTTGGATTTTGACAGAACTAGGGTAGCCAAGTCGGGCACCCCCAATTATTTTGATTATAGACTACAAATGCAACTCATATACCAAGTTTTATACTTTAATCCATCCAGGAACGATTTTGCCTAAAATTGGACATAAGCAACTAGACTATGAATATTAATGTAAGAAATAATAACTTGATGAGTATTAATTAACTTTTTATAATGGCAAAGTTAGCCCATGCAGAAAGCGTAGAATTAGATCAATTTTATTCCATGTATAGATAAACAAAAGACTTTGAGGCGTGACGGTACAGTAGAACCCCTCTAATGCGACCACTTAATGAATAATCATGGCTGTCTTAATAAGCAGGTGGTTGCTTAATGCAAGACGATAGTAATGCAGAAAGCTCCTATAGGAACATCCTGCATTACTTTTGTCCTGCATTA
Source organism: Azorinus chamasolen (assembly GCA_963576725.1). NCBI lineage: Eukaryota > Metazoa > Mollusca > Bivalvia > Cardiida > Solecurtidae > Azorinus > Azorinus chamasolen. The sequence continues at coordinate 83,203,570 of OY755238.1, forward strand.
ATCTACCACCTGCACCTACCACTAGGAATTATACCTGTTGTTGGTGGTCGCATTAGAGGGGGTTTACTGTATTTTCAAGACGGCCATCACTCAGAGGTCGTGGTACATGTATAAACAGAGCAGTTACTACACGAGTCGT